>PVJD01000156.1:191438-299470 GCA_004026545.1 Mormoops blainvillei | reverse complement strand
CCCTCCCCCTCCCATCTGGCAACCATCAAAACGTTCTCTGTATCCATGGTTCTGTTTTTCTTGTTTGCTTAGTTTGTTTTTTAGATTCGATTGTTGATGGGTAAGTACTTTTTGCCATTTTATTGTTCACAATTTTAATCTTTTTCATATACAGCCTAAACCTCTGTATCTAATATAAGGTCCTTTTTCATTCTAAAGACATGATATTGTCATTCAAATGTACAGTTATCATTGCGTAAAGGGCACTGCTTCTGAATTTGATACTGCCAAAGCATTAAGGATGGCTAAAAAGTTCCTGGTAAGATTATTTTTCCCAGTCTCTGGCTCAAGTTCTTGATATTCAGTCTGTGCAAGTACACACACCAGGTGTTCCGCTTCACACTCAAGGAACTGAGGCACCTAGGGAAGCTGATGACTAGGTTCTGGAGGAGGCTTTACAAACAACCCCAGATTGCTACACTGACTCATAAAGTTCCATCTGACATTCTGTTTTCCTTGCTGATGACAGATCTTGAAAAGGTGAAATAATCTAAATATAGTCATTAGTATCCAAGTTTATCAAATGATAAAAGCACAATTAAAAACAGGAGGAGGTGGAAGGGGGAAGGCTACATGTTTACCTTTAGGAATAGGGCACCAAAGTTACAAAAAACTGAGTTCGATTACTGTCATCTTATACCCAACTAGCATATGATTAATAGTTGTTAGAAAATCTTCTTCAAAATTACCACAAATTAATGCATCAACATTGCTAGTTTTATTTTGCATAGGATCTGTTACAGCAACCAGAGATGAACCAAAATGCTCCCAAGTCGAATGGCTGAGGTCTTATAGGATGTTGGGGGGAAAAGGCCAGAAGGGTATAAAAAATTTATCTTTTTAAATCGTTTTAGTTTGTTTATACAAAAAGCTGTTCATCCAGTATGGTACTAGAGTAAGGGATTTTTAATCCTCAAACTTTGGAGGAAACAAAACAGCAAAACTGATCAAAACGTTCTACATTTGAAAGATTTCCTGGGATGAGAAGACAGCTCAGATTCCAGAATCCAGTTTACCGGATATTTTGCCAAAGTGGGTGTGAAGTTACCTAAATGGCAATAGCGTTAAATGCCCACCTGTCCATTACACATTCCATCTTGACCAATTAACCTCACGGTTACCAAGAGCGGTCCTGATAATGGCTTCCATAATACTAAGAGCCAAAAAAAAAAAAAAAAAAAGTCCCATCACCATTCAGCCTGTCAGTCTCTCTCCTAGTGGCATTTTTACGGAGAAATTTTTTTTCAAAAATCAACCAACAAGGGTAAGTAAATATTCCTTGATCACTGAAAGGTAGTTCGTTATGAAATAAGGAGGTCATTTCCTTTTCTCCTTTACACACCAATTTCAGAACCAACAGCGCAGGCCTCCTTTCAAACTTTCAACTTGCTTTCATTGCCCACCCGGATTACTGTCAACTCCTAACTTCTTTCCAGCTATCTGCCCCAGTGCCTTTACTTTGTGCAAAGTGTGCAGCCAGAGCCCTTTAAGCGTTTCTGAATCACCAAGTCAGGGTGACACCTCCTCCATTTTTTGGCCAAGGGCATCTTTTGCCAGCTGTAACCCCAGTGGCAAAGGAAAATGGGGCGGCCCTTGCCGCTGTCCAACAACAGGCTGGCCCCGCAGCTGCAGGGCAGAGACCTGACTAAACAAAGGCAAAGAGCAGGACCCGTAGCACGGAGAAAACGGCGACCCCACTGCAGGCGGAGGTGCCCCCATGCAGGCGGCCTTTGCCTTCACGCGCCCCGGGCTGGCCCCGAAGCCGCCTGTCCGACCACCTGCGCCCGAGCCCCCGGCCTGGCGCGTCCCCCCGGGCCCCCGCTCACGCCGGAGCCGGGACCCCGGCAGCCCCTAGGGCCAGGCCCGGGTCGGCGTCCCCGACTCCGGCGCAGGCGGCTGGGGGGGTGCCCAGAACCAGGGGGCCTCGTCCTGTCGCGGCCTGCACCGGGGTCCGCTCGCTCGGCCGAGAGAGCCTGGCCCGCCGAAAGGGGCACCTGGGGGAACGTGGGGGCGCCGCCTCCCCCGCGGGCCGGGCGCGGGGGCGGGCGGGCGGCCGCGTGAGCGTGGGCGGGTGTTGGGCGAGGGGGCGGCCTCCTGCCGCCGCGTCGCCTCCTCCCCTAGCCGGGCCAGGGGGGAGGGCCCGCTCACCTCGATAGCGGCGGGAGGCGAGGTGGCACACTGCGAGCAGCAGCACGGCCACCAGCGCCAGCACCTTGGCGCTTCTCACGCTGAAGTAGTGGTTGATCTCTCGCTTGCCCAGGTTGTAGGCCAGAGCCGCCATCTTGGTTCCTCCATGACAACAGTGCGCGGCGGAGCGGGGAAGGGGCGCCGCACAGGGGCAGCACTGGGGCTGCCGCCGCCGCAGCCAGGCGAGCAGCCGCCGCCAGTCCCCGCGGCCGCCACCCGCACCTCCCACGGAGGAGCCTGACCCCGCCGCCGCGGCGTCCCCGACCTCCACCTGCCCCTCCTCGGCCCCAGCCGCCTGGGCGGCCTCCCCCCAGCCCCGCCGCCGCTGCTCCGCCGTGCCGGTTCCCGAGGCGCCCTGGACGCCTGTCTCCTCCCCTTCCTCCTCCTCCCCTTTAGCCTCCTGCCTTAATAGCGGCTGCGCCTGCGAGGGGGCTCCGGATGCCCGGGGATCCGGGGTCACGGGCTCCTCATGGCCCTGCAGGGTCACCGGGTCACGGGCGCCAGCGGGCGGGAGCGGCGGCGGCACAGGCATGGGGGAAGAGGAGAGGGGACCGGGGGTCCAACCTCGCCAGAATGCGAGCCCCGAGACTTTCTCTAGGCTTAGTGGCCTCTACCTGAGCCCAGATTGGGGCAATAAAAGTACAGTTCCGGAAGAAAAGCACACATCGTTCCACTTCATCCCAGTCCCCAAAACACTTTCCTGACATTTCTACATCTGGAACCTGCCCAGCAGGGAGTCAGGGCTATCTGGCCTGTCTGTGGGCCCCACGATGCGTTCTGGTATTGAGGCCACGGGGAAGACCAGCCTTGACTCAGTTCACCACGTTGGCCCATTTGTCTTGTAATCTTTAAAAAATTTGTTCAAAACGTCTTCAGTCTGCCCAGTTCCACTGGGCAAAGAAAAACCCAAGTACAGGGTACAAGGTATAGAATGAGCCTAGTTTGGTGTGGTTCTCGGTGAGAAAAGAACCCCACTCTATTTTACACAAAGTTTGGCTAGGAGGATGTGCCCATACGTAAAGGGTGCTCATCACGACCATTCCCGCTCCTAAAGTTGGTTACTACTTTGTGGTTAGCAATAAAGTGAGCTCTCCATTGCCCTATTAAGCTCTTGTTTTTCTATCCTTCGCCCTTCGTTTATCCTATTTTTTTACTTTTGGTCTTGGCCTGTGCTGCCTTCCAGGTGGGAATGGTTATTCACATTGCTTCCCCTTTCCCTTGCCTTGCTTAGGGTGAGTCACTGCTTAGCTGGGTGTTTTCAAGTATTCTTTACAACCTTCCCATTTACCATTCCTGAACTTGTGTTTACAGGCCCCTCTTAAAATTATAGAATGCTAGATATGAAGGGACAATGGAGATCTTGTCATCCCAATTCCTTTCATCGAAGGACTCTTTTTATTATGTTTTCATCCAGGAACCCCATATCTTGAAAGATTTTGTCACTTAAATGAAATCACATATATCACTGTCATAGGTGTAATGCTAATAAGCAATAAAGTTAAATAAGTGTACAAATACTAGGCCCCGTTCCCTGGAAATGCTGGCTCATTTTTGGCTGTCACTCCTCTAATCCAAAGATGATCACATGCTGGAAGAATTAAATCAGATATTGTAAAAATCAGATAAATAACTGCTAACAATATATGGTCTGCCAATCACAGCCTAGAAACTTCTACAGTGTCATCAACAGCAAGTTAGAATTTCTGATCGGTGTTACCTACAGAGTTGATTTAATGCCTGCCAAAAGTAAAGAAACTTGACAATTTATTTGTGATTTCCAAAAGGCTTTCTGAAATATTATAAATGCTTGTGGATCTCTTCCTTCTTCCCCCTTTAGGTGGAAGCTGATCCGTGCCTCAGCTCCGATTCTCTTCCTGTCCCCCTTTCTTGGGGATGCTGATGATTTCCATCAGTTATCCCTATGTCGATCACCTTCTCTCTGTGTCTTTTGCAAACTCTACCTCTTTCCTGGCTGTTTCCTTTCCACCTATCAGTTTTCTCTTTTTAGTGAAACACATGCATGGACTCTCTGTTTCTGTGTGTTTACCTCTGCATCTCTCTTTCCTTCTTGGACAAGTATTTAGAAAGAGTGGTGGTTACTTGGTCATGTCCACTTGCTCACTCCCATTCTCCTAAATAACTCTCAAATATGTTGCCTCCTCATCCCCTGGCTGTGGCCTTGGGCAAGTTATATTTTCTTGCCTGACTTTATCCTTTTAACTCATCTTCCTCGGACCTGGCTCAAAAATTGCCTTACTACCTCTTTGACATACTTTTGATCAGACTGAATTTTCTGTAGCTCAGATCTGGATGATGCTAAAAACTAGCTCGTGAGTCCAAGTTTATTTGCCTGCCACTAAACTGTGCAGAATGATTACCAATGCTCAGCAGGTGACCTCTCCTCTCAAGGGTCTGATAAAAGAGGACCTCTCTTAACCTAGCTTCTCAGTGTACATTATTTTTTAAAAAAACCAAAAAACTACCATACTTTATCCCTTTCTTTTTATTTAAACCAAATATTTATTTCCTGTTGTACCACAGGAAGTCCTGAGGATAACCAGGACAGGAAAAGGAGACCGAAATGGAGCAGTCAGTGCGATAGGAGGAGCACGGGTTTTTTCATGTGGGTTTTTTTGGGTTTTTTTTGGTATACACATTACCGGTAGTTTCTTTTATTTCTTTTTTGAGCACAATTTTGAAGTTCCCATTCCACTGTGTTCATTTATTACTCTTTATACTAATGTGATTTTGTTTAATCTAGTAAATTGACATAACATTAATTTCAGGTGTACAGCGTAATTATTTGATATTTGTATATATTGCAAAATGATTACCACCATAAGTCTAGTTGATATAGTTAGTACATTTATCACAATGCACAGTTATAATTTTTTCCTGTGATTAGAAATTTTAAAATCTACTCTCTTAGCAACTTTGAAATATGTAATATCGTATTATTAATTGTAGTTCCCCCTTCCCAAAGCTATCTCCTTTGTCTGTGTCCTTGATTATAGCAATACCGTTGCATTTGAGAATTTAGTCTCATAAACTTCTTTATTTCTACCTTCGATTTATCCCTCTTCACTATTTGCCCTGCAAAGAAGCTCAAATGCTTCCTATTTAAAGCACCTTCCTTATCACTACCTTCTCTTCTTCCTTAAACATCAAACTTGTTTTTTAAATGTAATCTCTATTGTATTTTTTCCCATTACCATTTAGTCCCCTTATACCACCTTCCGCCCAGCAATCACCACACTGTTGTCCATGTCCATGAGTCCTTTCTCCTTTTTGCTCAATCCCTCTACCCGCTAAACCTCCCCAACCCCACAGCTGCCTCCCCGTCCTCCACCTATGAGTCTGTCCCCATTTTCCTTGTTAGTTCAGTTTGTTCATTAGCAGTCTACAATCTTTTTGTTCCCTTTTTTTTTTCTTGGACTACTTATTGGTCCTTAAACACTTGAAAACTGACTGCTACTCCTATTACTTTACTTAAACTACTCTTTCAAATGTCAACCACAATCTAGATTAACAAATCCAGTGTCTTTATCTTAGCTTTACCTTTCCTGACTGCAACATGGTTGAAATATTTGCTTTCTTAGAATCTTCTCTTTATGGCTTCCATGCCACTATATCTTTCCGGCTTTCTTATTTCCTTTCCCATGAATCTCCAAGAAGGTTCATCTTGTTTTTCCAAACCCCCTATATGAAAGTGCTTTTCAGAATTCTCTTGCTTGCCTGCTTTTCTTCTTGGGAAACCTACATTACAGGTTGGCCTCAATTATCACACTGGCTCCAGGCATGTAACCCGGATCCCTCTCATTTGCTCCAGGACTCTCTCATATAAATCAGGGACAGCTTCATGGAGTATCTCATGGTACCTCAGACTTGTGTTGGAAACCAGTTTCATTTTTCTTCTAAATCCATGTTATGTTTACCATTTAGTTGATTGACATCACTATCCTTCAAGTTGTTCCTGCTAATTTTTGACTTACCTTCTTTTTCCTCTGCATTATTTAAAGTATAGTTTTCTATGGGGATGGGGCATGTTCACAAGATGAGAAATTGGGTAGTCAGAACCGAGCACTGAAACTTCTCTTTACAGTTAATTCCTGTTAAAAATGATTAAAGAAAATAAAGTTTGTTTGTGTTCCTTTTCAGGGAACTGCAAAATAAGGTGAAGGCAAGAAGCTTTTATAGGATAAAGAATAAGGAAAAGAAAAATAGAACATACCCAGTTGGTTGAGGCCACATACTCAACCCTCTTTGGGATATAGAGAAACAAGGAAATGAGTATAGAGCCCAGAGCTGGCTTGGCATTTGGAGATTGACTGATGGAATATACTGCATTCTGATTAAGTGGAATATTTACAGGGATAGGAAAGTTACCTAAATTTTGGTTTTCTGATGTGGCACCCTGGGGAAGGAGCAGCTTCATCTTGGGCCTAGGAAGTTTTTTCAACATTCCTAAGTACAATAAAATAAGGCTTTGTTAATATTTAATATAAGGACTTCCCCTGGTACTCTGATTTGGTCTTTATTGTAGAGTCATGTCAAGTGCACTTGGAAAGGAATCCTGAGGGGAGAGCAGATAATGCCTATGAGCCTCTCAAACAACTTTACAGATTATATTATCTACTTACACTTAAACTCACAAAAAGGAAAGTGACTTTAAAAATCCCTATGGGGAATGTGAATTGAAGGTGATTCTAATTATACAAACCCAATCAAACAAGATGAATATACAGAACAGAATTTTCTCCTAAATACAAGCTCCTCATCAGCTGTATTACATGGCTTTAAAAAAGTATGTGGATATATCAGATATATATTATATATAGACACAAGTTATATATCATACCTGACTATACATATATAGACAACTTAAATCTGCAAGAAACCAAAAAAAGTTTTTGAACTTATCAAATTATTTGAAATAAGAATTTATCTTGACTCGTTGTAAAACATGGCCTTTGCTATAAGTTTATGGTAAATTGAGATGAGAGTTACTATTTACATGAAGTCATCAAAATTAACAAGTTAAGCATCCAAATATGAACTAAAGCTCTCTCTTTGGGACCAAAAAAAAAAGTTTGGTGAGTGTGTACGTGCAGTCTAGAAGAGCCACCCCAAGATGTCCCTCACTGGTATGCAGGTTATTTTGAGCTAAGGGCAATTTTGGCTTCAGGCTCCAGAGAAACTTCTGCCCCCAACTCTTAACTACCTAGAAGAATTTAAATTAGAGACCTTGGCCATAAGATTATCAGAGATGACTTCTTTTGACTCATCTATAGGGCATGGAAAATTTCTTTGTACTAAAGGTCTGTTTTTCTTATCATCTTGCAATGACCCTTTGAAGCCCCAAAGGCACCTTCCCTCATCCCTAGCTCAGGATGTTTTCTTATATACCTCAGTCCTCCTTTCTATATCTGACTCTCTCATGTCTGCGAGGTTCATGTGTGCACTATATTAAATTTTCCTCCTGTTGATTTATTGGACCAGCCAAAAAGAACCAAAGGAGGAAAGGAGGAATTTTTTCCTTCCCTACATATGAAATGTTTCAAATTACATGCATTTATATTAGTTTATGGGTAAAGCAGTACCTAGTTTATAATTAAATAAATATGTGCATAAGTTGGAGGGGTGCATGCTCAAATTTTTAACTGATACGAGTGCATGGTGAAAAATCTAAAATCACTTACTTGGTGAATCATCACCGTATTCTGTCCTATCCGGCTTCCTTGAAGCTCTTTTCTTCTCCCCATGAGGCTCAGGTTTAGGCTCCAACCTGACGGTGGCGACAGCTTTCTACTGGCCCCCTTTCCTCTAACTTTTCACTTTTCAGTCCTTTTTTTCCCCCAATTGCTGCTAGAATTGTCCAGGGCTCATATTGATCTTGTCATTTCCCTGCTTAAAAACTTTGGTGACTCCCTATTGGAACAAAATGAATTCCCAGCCTCCTAACATGATTTGACCTCAATCTCCATTTCTTTTGTTTAGCTCTCATTCTACCCAACCATGCTAAACTACAAGCTGGGAAATATATATATATATATATATATATATATATATATATCACTTTTCTCTTACTCTCCCCTTTGCTTGAAATACTTTTTCCCTACAACTCACATTCTACTTATTTAAAACCTTTTTTCTTTCCTTTTCCCCTCCGGCTTTATTGAAGTATAGTTGACAAATACAATTGTTTATATTTATAGTGCACAATGTAATGATTTGATATACGCATGCTTTGTGTATACTATATTATCTACTTACACTTAAACTCACACTCAGAAAAACTTTCTCCTTCAAAGACCTGTTTTACCTCTTACATGAAGTAAGCCCCGTGGCTCTTTAACAGAATATAGCTCTTCCCCTCCTCTGATTTGTCATAGGTCTTTGTTTCTGTCTGTGCTTGAGTGTGCATTTGGCACAGGCACCATCCAGTCAGAGCAGGGATCTTCCTTGTGCATATTGTGTACACTGGGAAATTATCAGTTTGTCTTTTGGGATAAGTCCCAGTGTGCCTTATAATCTATTTAGCTATTATACTTATCTTCCTCTTCTTCAATACCCTCTCCCCAGATTTTATGCATTGGGCCACAGGCAGTTAGTGCTTTTTGTATTATTTGTAGGGGAATATTTCTGAAGGACTTAGAAATAGACCAAGATATTATGGCTATCTTCAATGGAAGCCTTGGCATTGTCCAGCTTATCTGATTCTATGGGGTTTCTGAATGTTTTATTGTCTTTGAATCATTGTACATTGCTGTAAGTTATATAATACTTAGAGTAATGCAAATTATTCTTGTCCATAGAAATGCAAATTGTATTTCATTGGGATTTAGTTGATTATTAACCTATGGATATTGAGCAGTTTTGAAGTTTTATACTTGCTCAGCAAATTTATTTCACCATTCTTTTTATAAAAATATTTTTTTTTAATTTATTTTTAGAGAGGGGAAGGGAAGGCGAAAGGGAGGAAGAGGAAACCTCAATGTGTGGTTGCCCCTCATGCGCCCCCTACTGGGGACATGGCCTGCAGCCCAGACATGTGCCCTGACGGGGAATCAAACTGGCAACCCTTTGGTTCGCAGGCCGTGCACTCAATCCACTGAGCCACACCAACCAAGGCTATTTTGCCATTCTTAATGTCCATGTGTGTGTGGTTCTTTGAATTTTCCTTTGAACCAGTTGTAATATCTTACTGGTTCCCTCACTAATTAATGAATTAAATACAAGCTTTGACACATGTTCATTTTATATCTGTATGAAAGTCATGATCTATCCTCTTCTAAAACTTATCTTTTACTACATGTTATTCCTTGAATTTAATAAATATTAATATTTTAAAATTCAGATTAAATATTATTTGATGAAGAACACTGGATGAAATTGAGACACTTTTCTTCTTAGAATATTTAAGAGTATGGAGTAGAGAAATATTTCCCAAGTTGAATTTTAGCTTGTCTGAACAAGTGAACAATTTCCTGTAAAAGACTGACAACTTGTTTTTATCACAGTGAATTTGAACATTGGTCTTTGGATTCTGTGATCAAGTTGGGTGTACACAAAACAAAATAAAACCAAATGCCCAATTTGTATTTACTCAAATATTCAAAAACTGAATCAAAAGAAGAAGAACTTATTTTATTATGTGCTTTTTAGTATTTTTTTTAACATGGAGGATTTCACCTTGAAAAAAATTATGAAGAAATCTTATCATTTGGAAGCTTTATAAAGTAAACATTTTATATATAATAAGTCTTAAACATAAGAGTCACATTCTGAATTCACCTTATATTTATACTTGTCCTTGTCTTCAGACTGGGAAATGCTTGAGAGTCAATCTTAGGTCTCTGATCCTTTCTGTCTAAATTCTCTGTTTATCTCAGTTGTGTTCTGTTTCCCCCACCTTTTCAGCTCTTCTATCTCCTTTCCTTCTGTTACCAATCGTAGTGTTTACCAAACGTCTGTACTTTAGAGAAAGCTCTCTACTCCTCCCCTGGTAACCTCATTCATGTTACTGGTTTGGACAAAGTGGAAGAAGAGGCGATGAGGAAAGAGTGGACAGATTGGACACAGATTTCAGAAGTAAAATCGATAGAACTTGTTGATGGATTACACACGGGAGATAAGGGAGAGGGAGAATCAAGGGCGACTTCAGTTCCTGGCTTGGGTAGCTGCTGGCTTCCGGCACCATTTGCTGACCCAGGAAAGACTGGGGTGGGGACAAGCTTGGGAAAAATTATTATAACATTTCTTCGGTTTCTTTTTTGCTTACACTGAAGTATGTTTAAAAATGAAAACCCCCAAAATATGATAAATATTAAATTTTCATTTGTGAAATTCGGCCCCACCTCACCACCTTCAATACCTTTTGTAGGACATTAAATTGCACCTCCCATTCCATTCCCAAGTTGTGCACTTTTTTTTCAGGTGAAACCTACATTTCCTATCAGTTAAAGAAATAAAGGTTGAGAGGGAGGGCAGTGTAACAGTTATTTTCTCCTGGGTCTTCCTCACAGGCTAAGACAAATTCTCCTTTCTGTAGTACAGTTGTTTTAAATTAGCTGGAAATTCACAGTTCACTGCTTTTTAAAAGGTACCATGTCTCTTAGGGGAGGCGAATATGAATATCTCCCATTGTTTCTAAGGTGAAGGATGTTAAGCATTGATCAGATCAGAGCAGGACAACTAGAATGGCGAAAAAAAAATTCTAAATGACTTTCTGGGCTTCACAGGCTTCTGGCCCAAACAGCACTGACATTTTCATTAAGCAGGTTAAGGAAAACACTAGAGGTTAATTAACTTAGTGGTGTTTCAGCTGAAATGGCCTGAAACTGCTTAGGCCTCAGGTAAGTCTAATGTTGTTAGCAGTATCTTGGCCCTCCACTTTGCACTATATCACCTTTGAATGTGTGTAAACAAATTAGGATCCTTTTGTGCAGGGCTGTGTAGTTCACCGGGATCTGTGAAAATGTATTAGGTAATGCCTGTAAAGCACTTTAAGTGATTTATTGTTTAGCCGAGTTTTCCTAAGGGGTAGTTTGTCTCACACACTTCTAATGGCCATCTAGCTGGATGATAAGGAGCACTCTTCAACTAAGCACTTAGTGGGATTCAGGAGATGACTCATGGATCTTTTACTCTATGCACAAGAAACATATACTTACATTTCCCATCACGAGATTCTGTCTAACTAGCATATTTTTGTGTGTGTGGGGGGGGTGACACTCAGGTATTATTTTCACTTTGCAAAAGTGGCAGGTATAACTTTGTGGTCAGTAGGAGAAAGTTTATGCTATGGGGATGGAATGATGTAGCAAAGAGAGAGTAGGTTTTGAAAAGAAGAGCGCTCAGGGTTTGACACCTGGCTCCAGCATTTACCAGCTAAATAATGCGGCAAATCATTTTACCTGTTGAACTTCAACTATCTTACTTGTAAAATGAAGATAATAACACCTATCGTTCAAGGTTATTTTTATGACTATATGAGTAATGTATAACTTTTGACATTTTGGTGATGCTCAATCAAACATTCTTTCCTCCTTCAAAGTTCCTTGTCCCTGGCAAATTCACCAGCAATTGCTCATAAATTTGCCCTCTGCCAGTGAGTAGCTACAAGTTAATATATATGACGTAGAGACTGGGTGTTTAGTTAATAGAGACTAGCCAAATAAAGCACAGATATATTGCTTTACATAATTAAATAACCCTGGGTTTAGTCTGTTAAAGCGTACTCTAGTATGATATTGAAAAGTCCTGCCACCCACCTTCTTTTATTCCAAGTTTTAAATAATTTCGCTTAACAGTCCATTTTTTTTATCATTCATAACCTCTATAGATTATTTTTAATCACACACATACAAAAGGCTGGTTTCATCACGCTGCGGCTGATTGTTTACCTAGTTCAGCAAGAGGTATGACTTAGCCGTGTATGCCTCATTGAGCATTCGGTACTGAGCAACAGGAGAGGCCAAATAATCAAATTCTGCTGCATAATTCCATTATGTAATATAGAATTCAATAATTTAAAAGCATTTTTTTTCCCATCTCAAGATTAGGAAACCAAGCCCAGGAAAAATTTCTACCCACCAAGATTTCACCTTCGTTGCTTCTAGATTCTGGTGAATGCATTTCTACTTGAAGTCACAAATATGCTTATAACCTGTGAGGCTTTCACCATAAAACTGGTACCACGCTAGTTTTCCTGGGTGGGATTTGTGGACATTATTTTCATATATAAAATATAACACTTGTTCCCTAATGATGGTATTTCTGTATCTCATTAAATGTCATATATTTTCAAGTATGACACTCAGGTACGACCTTGTATAATAATGTCAACATAGAAGACAGTAAAATTCACTGTTTGGGTGCAAATCATAATTTTTAAAAATAAGTATCTGATCCCTGGGGAAAGGAAGTTAACTTCTTATTGATTTCATGTGAGTAACTTTACTTTCATGTAAGATACAGACACTCGGTAAAGGTATTTCGTTATAACTTCTGAAGAAGGCACTAAGAGAAGTGATTTTTTAAATGTTCCATTTGATGTTGAGGGTTAGAGAGTTAGAGATAAATTACCAAGTAAAAGAAAGGGCTTCTTTATGCAAGCATTAGAAAACAATTAGCAAGTAGATGTCATGGGTATTCCAAACTAAATAATTATAATTAAATTTCTCTTATTAGTTTATTTAGTTTTATGTATTTATTTCTTGTTCTGCTCTATCTTGGATCATTGGGCTATTTTCATGAAGTCACCTGCTTCTAAACTAGAGTCCTGGAAATCCCAACTGGCTTCCACATATGTGTGACGATTGTATAGGCAGTGTTACCTTATCTCCAAAGCTGTTACACATGAACCTATTCACTGAAACATCAGCAGAGTACATAGTATAGTCTTTTCCATGAAATTCTGAGATTGCCCTTCTGTATGGAAAATAAAAAATTTAACTTCTGAGCCTTTTGGTGAGCATCAGAAAATAACAGAATCCTCTGTCAATGAGACTAAGTGATTATGGTTAATTTATTGTTTTAACCAACATTATCAAAACTGTAAACAGTAAAATTCTCTATTGAGTGCTGTTCATAGTTTTTTGTAAGAATTTGATCAACGTTTTTCCAGGGAGGAAGAACATACAGTAGTCCCACTTTATTTGAGATTTTGCTTTCTGTGGTTTCAGTTACCTGCACTCTAAAAATATTAAATGGAAAATTCCAGAAATAAACAATTCATAAGATTTGAACTGCACATCGTTCTGAGTACTGTGATGAAATCTTTTGCCATCCCGCCTGGGACATGAATCATTCCATTGTCTAGCATATTCAGGCCAGTTATGCCTTCTGCCCGTCAGTCACTTAGATGTCTGTTATCAGATCGACTGTTGCACTATCACAATTCTTGTGTTCAAGTAATCCTTATTTTACTTAATAATGGCTCCAAAGCCATTCACAAGCTTTATTACAGTGTATTACTATCATTTTTCTCTTTTATTGTTAGTTATTGTTGTTAATCTCTTACGTGCCTAACTCATAAGCTAAACTTTATCATAGTTATGTATGTGTAGGAAAAACATAGCATGTATAGGGCGGTAGTATCTAAGGTTCCAGGCATTCTCTGGAGGGCCTTAGAATGTATTATCCCCCGTGGGAAAAAGGAGATTCCTGCGTTATGGACAGTGAAGGCGCTGACAATTGTCCAGGGCCTTTCAATTCACTCTGTAATGCGTACAATCTCAGAAACACATCTATGAGTAATGTTTTATCTATAAAGTTTACCTGTCAATTTGACCACTCTTTTGATCAGTTCTTACAACAGTGTTGAGCTAATTAAGAAATAAAGATGTCAAGAAACAATTACTTTAGTCATTAACTTTTTTTTTATAAAGAAAAAAATCTTCGTGAATTTCCAGGGGCTTTATGGCAAATTTCTAAGATGCTTTATGTATAAAAAAGAAATCCTGAAAATTTTATTTTTCTGATTCTAAAATATGATTGTGGGAAAGCAAAATCAAAAGAGTTTTCTGCGTGTAATAGATCACCTATTAAGACAGAAATCAGTACCTGAGAAACAGCACATTGGCTACCTATTAATCAAATGGCAATACAATAATTAAATAACTAAAGGGCATCACAATTGAAAGGAATCTTAGCTCTCTCAGAAATGAGGAGCTTTATGTTTTTGTTGCTTATACTGATGAAAAAGGTGTCCTGATCATAAAAGAAACTCACAAGTTGATCTGATCCTAAATTTCTAAATGGGCAAGTCATGGTAGATAGTCACAACCCAGGTATATACCTTTTTTTTTTTTTTTTTGAGAGAGAGAGAGGAAGGGAGAAGGAAACATCCACTTATTTATGCATTCATTGGTTGATTCTTGTAAGTGCCCTGACGGGTGATCAAACCTGAAACCTTGGCCTGGGGTCTAGGTATAAAACTTTTTAGTAAAGGGTTTATTTTGCCTTAAATAAGCCATGTCCATTGTTTCTGTGCACCTAGGTTAACACCTTTGAAATGCTTCTATTTAGAAGAATAACCACCCTCAAGAGAGCACATAATCTTGTTAAGTAATCTTCCCTATGTCCGTCCCCTCCTTAGTTCCAAATGCATAAAAGAAACTGCAAAATTGTTATTCCCAGGAGCATTTGAGATCTTGTGTCCCAGCAATTGTTGTCAGTTTGGGCTCAAATAAACTCTTATAAAAATTCTCTACAGGTTTAGACTTTTCTTACTTGGACACTTTATCAAGGGCTTGAAAAAGTCAGTACAAAACACAGAAAACTATTTTGATGGGATATGGAATTTCTGCCATGCTGACAGATCACACAGAATGTAAAAGAATAACTATTTATAATTGTAAGGAAAAAAACGTTCTCCTTCTTTTCTAGGTCCCCCCCACCCCCCACCGGGGATTGGGTCTTGTCTATTAATTAAATTGACATGGATTAACAGGAGAGAAACGAATTTAATTTTGTACATATGGAAGTCCATAAAAATGAGATTCAATGAAGTGACCAAAACTGGCAGTTTTTATATCTTTTAGACAAAGAAACAATAAGTTTGTGAAAAATCGACCAGAAAAACAAGTTTGGGTTTGGGGTAGTAAATTAGTGAGGCAGTAACAAGGTTTATTTATGTGGCCTTCCCAGCGTTGACTTCCCTATTCCTGGTGATAAAGACACCTTCTACCCTTCTGGTGCACGGAGGGTACCGTTCACACGAGAGATTTATTTTCTGCTGCAGGGCAACAAAGAGGGGTCAGGCTGTCTAGAACTGGCTATTTTTTTAAAGTAACTTTAATTCAAAAAACCAATATGCCAAAGGGGGATATTTTGAAGTGACACATTTTGCTCCCCTTTCACTACCTGTGTAAGGGAAGACCAAATGGTTGAAGACAAACTGTAATTTTAAGATATAGAAAACTAAATTCTAGTTTGCCTTTAACATTATACTTAGCAGTAAAAGATTTATAACCTCCTTCTCTTACTTTTAAAATTATATTATACCCATCGAAACTGGGTGAACTTTGTCAAAATTTGAATACAGTTTAATGCTTTTTTTTAGACTCATTATTTGCAGTTTGAAACAAATACAATTGTTTTCTACCAGTTTATGACTTTTTATGTCTATTCAAAGTCTTACACAATCCTTTTTTTCACATTTTGGGAATACCAGACTTTTTACTTTAAGGTAAAACTCTCTTTTTCTTAAAAACAAAAATACATTTCACTACCTTGCATTTACAATCGTAGTTTTCTACCACTATTCCTTTAGTGTAGCCTTTGATTACCTATATGAATTATAACTTCCAATCAAATTAACTAATTCACGAATGCACACATAAAACCCTCTGGAGTCACACAATCCATTTTCCACATTTTAAATCAACAAAATGAAGATGATCATTAACATGGTCAACAAATATATCTGCTCTAAAAGGTAAAAGAGCCCCGACTGGTGTGGCTAAATGGGTTGGGCCTCGTCCTGCAGTCTGAAAGGTTGTTGCCAGTCCGATTCCCAGTCAGGGCACGCGCCTGTGTTTGGGGCCAGGTCCCAGGTTGGGGGTGTGTGAGGCCAGGTTCCCGGTTGGGGGCATGTGAAATTTCTCTTGCACATTGATGTTTCTCTCCCTCTTTTCCCCTCTCTTCTCCTCTCTCTAAAAATAAAAATAAATAAAATCTTAAAAAAGAGAAATAAAAATATATTAAAAATGTGTTGGGCGACCACATTACAGTGTTATATTTTGCTTAGAAATTATCTGGTGTCCAACGTTTCGCATTAAATAACTTTAATTAGGTATAGTTCACAGTTTTGAAGTTAAATAAGGATCTGGATTAGTTAACATACTATAACTTAAAAATCATTTATCAAAATTATAACTTAAGAATTTAGACCATTTGTATTTATATAGTTTAGTGACTGTGACTGAGAACTAAGAGCCCCTGTATCAATTTGACTTACTATTTTTTCCAGCAAATTCTTGCCCAGGAATATAAAGCTGAAAACCAATATATGATTTCACTACTTGCTTCAGGAAATTCCTGAAGAGCCATTTATCCATATAGTTTTTCCATCTGGCCAAACAGCTTTATCTCCTATCAAGATAATAGATGGCTCAATTGTCCCTCAATCCTAAATTATTATGTCAAGGACTCTCCCCTGTCTCAATCAGTTTTCGGTCTTGACAAATCTGCCTTCAACTACTAAATCCCAGATCCCCAGGCTTTTTAATTATCCTTCCCCAGACTCCCCACTTTGGGATATCGCTGGGATCTTGTAAGGTGGTAGTGGTAGCCTTCCTTATTGCAGTAGGCCAAATAAACTTAGCTTTGAATGATCATGAAAGCTGTGAGTTAACAAGTGCACTTCAAGCCAAGTTGCGGCGAGGTTGTCAGGCGGCATCAATGAACCAATACAACCATATTAGTAAAGCCGGGTAAGAAGAGGTGTTTTTCAAACTAAAAGTTATCAAACCAGCCTAGTTTGTAAAAGATTGAACTTTATTATGTCAACTTGTGTAAGAATTTTTTAAGCCTAGATTTACATGTCCACTTTCTTTATTTCCTGAGAAATTTGAGAATATTAGAGTTATATAAGTACTGTTTATTTTCTTTAAAAACCAATTAGAATGGAGTTGTTTGAATTTGAGGTATTTCATAATTTAATTTATTTGTATATTCCAGAAGTAGGAAAACATCAAGCACATATTGAGAGGTAAAGGTTTTTCTTAATTACAGACACAAAGACTTGCTGAGAACTTGTAGCTTTAGTTCTGCAACCTTAATCATAGGTTAATAGGAAATGCAGAGCCATAAAAACTCAGTAGAGCGGATTTCAAAGGGATGTTCTATTTTTAGTGAGCATATAATGTTTTCTAGACTGTGCTGACTTTAAATATAATAAACAGAAAAACAAAAAAGTCTAACAAACCAGATTCTTCATCGTCTCTCACCTCACAGATCCCCATTATATCCTGACAGAGATCATCGAAGGATTAACCCAGATTCTCAAATACTGCTATCACTAATGAGGAATAACTTTTTGGCAATGCACGACCAAATTTCTATATACACAGGGTGCTTTTCATTTCTTTACTTTTTAAAAATCCTTAGCTGAGGACATTTTTTCACTGCTTTTAGAGAACATGAACAGGAGAGAGAAAGGGAGAGAGAGAAACATTGATTGGTTGCCTCCTGTTATGTGCCTGGACTGCAGATAGTATACACCAGGACCATACCTGCAACCTAGGTACGGGCCCTGACCTGGGATCGGACCCATAGCCTTTCGGTTATGGGACGATGCCGCAACCAACCAAGCCACACCAGCCAGGGTATAGGGCGCTTTCTTGACAATGAAATCAACACTGCCCCAGTGGTCCAACGTACCCACCGGTCTATGGTTCCAGCTGTGGAGTTAGATAAGACACGAACAGATAAATAGCCTTGGTCAAGAACCAGAAAAATGAAAGAAAAACTCCCATGTTGTACTCACAGAGCAATGATTAACAGTGTTTTAGTATCAAAGACTTTACATGGGGAGTAGGATGGCCAAAGGCCATATTACTGATGACCTTGAATGTCAAGAAGTGACACTCTATCATTGTTAAATATGTTAAAATATTATTTCTAAAACAAAGCTATAACAATGCATAGAGGTTAAGAATTTTCTTTACCTCAAAGAAGTATTTTTAAAAGGCACACTTGTACATCAGGATATTGAAATAAACATACAAATGGAGGATAAAATGGCCTCACTGGAGTTGGTAGAATGGGAGGATTTTTAGTTGACTCTTCACCAGAAAGAATTTACACAATTATAGATAATAATTATTTCTGCATTGTTATCAGGTATCTAAAATTTCTGGAGTTATAAAATAACTCAAAGCCAACAGAACAACTAGAGTCAGGTATCTAGAATGGTATGAGCTAAATGACACATACTTTTTCACGTTGATGTGTAATGTTTTCCTTACCATGTGCTTGACTGGCTCAATGATGGGAAACTGCTGGGACAGATTTGAAAATTGTTGTAGGGGTAGAAAGTACAGATTTTGGTTGTTGCTTAGATGTATTAAGTGGGAAGAAGGATTCAAAGATCATTCATTACCAGTGTGGCAATTATCAAAGTGTTTCGTGGTTGCTTCATGTGACCTAGGATGATGACCTGCATGGTGTCAGAGGCAATGAAGGGAAAAGCAAGGACATATTTAAGAAGGATCATTTTAGAAACTTAAGCTCTATGACAGTAAAAAGAGGTCCTCTGGGGCAGGGGAGGGGGGCAGGGTTGCCGTCCACCCCATTATCATTTGACCCTCCATTGTAAAGCCACCTCAGATAATCTTTTGATCTAAGTAAGAATAGTATGCTTGTTCTTCCTGGTAGCTCCTGGGTAAGTCCTTTGGATTTCCCTTTTGACATTGACTTAGAATGTATCAGCTTTTCTGATGCACTTGATCAGGAATCATTCATGGACTTACAGAAAATATTCAGGAGGAAATTTAGGAGAGTCAGGCAGTGAGCCACGGCAGACATTGCTCAGTACTTTTCCCGGTGTGAATTTGATAAGAGAATATTCTTGAGTTAAAAAAGAAGTTAGGAGGAGGAACTGAAGAAATATTATTCTCTCTTCTAAAAGTTTAGGCAAAAAGACAATTATACGACCAGGGGTCTTTTTCATATTAAAGATCCAAAGGATACTAGGTTCTTTGTTTATAGCTATATTACTGTTTGTTTCCCGTAAGGTCCTTTGAAACTCAGTTTCAAGGATCTGCTCTGAACTAGGCAACCTGCTGTTCTGGTTCCCCAACATTTCACAGTTTCGCCTTAAATTAGTATAATCTCCTCTGTTTATTCCATATATGGATATAAGGTACTACATTTTTTGTTCCTTGTTTAAGAAAGAAAAGAGGCAAGGCAGGGAGGAAGGAATGCAAGAAAGAAGGAGAGGGAAGGGGCAAGGGGAGGGCGGAAAGGGGAAAGGGAGGGAGGGCCACGGGAACGGAGGAAGAAGGTAAGGGAGACAGAGAACAGAAGTTCCAGTTTGGTCAGTAGCTTGTTACAGAAGAGTTAGTCTGTTCACTACGGTAACCCTGGGATCCCCTCTTCTTGTTCTGAACACTGGGTAGCAGTAAACCCCTCAAACTACGACTTTTCTTAAACTCCATGTTCTTTCAAGAATACCATCAATCAATCAATATTATTCAGCACCTCCTACGTACCAAGCCCTGTACTGCAGGCTGGGGATGCTGTAGCCACTTAAAGCACCCTTGTCCTCTTTAACCTTTTGCTCTGGTGGACGTGCTAAAAAATAGACACACAGAAATAAAACAAAATTGAATAGAGAATGATGAGTAAAAAAGACTCTTCTTTTTTTGTTATTCATAAATTCATGACTAGAAACCAAAATCTGAGGTGAAAAGTGTGCTGGATGCTGCAGATTCTAGAGTCAACAGAAAAGAATTTGAAACGGTCATCCCCTCAAGGCTTGTGGTTTTTTAACTGATTCTTCCATACTTCAGGCCATTTTCGGTTCCTTCATTCCCCTTCAGTTTCTGTTGGAGGAGATTAGAGAGGGGATAGAGAGATAAAGGAACAACTATCTAAAGTGAGAGTGCTTGGCATTTTCTTCCCCTCTCCCTACTTGGTGACGTTGCGAAGGTGTCCCGTAAAGGTCAAGGGAGTGTTTGTTAACCCCGAAGGCCAAGTGAAGGGAACTGCTAGAGAGCCACCCGTAGAGATGGAGGATATCTGCAAGGAAGTGAGGCTGCATCTCATTTTCTGTTGGATCGTCGGCTTGTGCTGTACCTTCGGAGCTGTCTCTTTGCCATTTTAACACAGAGGAAAAAGTTGGAAACAAATGGCAGAACAGAGAGACAATGGCCTGTCCTCGAACCTTCGCACGGCAAAGCCGTGAGCGTTCCCCAGTTCCAGTAGACACTATAAAGCGTAGTTGGACTTGAGCCGACCTCCTGGTACTTCACCTCAGGTCTTAACACCAAGAGCGTGGTGGCGTACCTGTAGGCCTGCTGCTATGGAAAGGGTGGAGGGAGTGAGCTAGCGTGGGATTGTCTATGTTAGGGATTCCACAGGGTTTTCTGAAGAACCAGCAGTTGGAGGCTGGCTGCAAGGAGACCATCAAAGGCCAGGTGGTATAACCCAGAGAAGCCTCTATGAGCAAGAGAGAACCATCAACAGGCAGCCAGTTAGCTCTCGGCTATCGCCCATATTTTTTCCCTTTTCATCCCCAATTCCTGAAGCCCTAGGAATTGGACAGAACGGAGAGGAAGTGTAAAGGAGGCTACTGGGAAGACACATCCTGAGAAAGAACATGAGGCTGAGGTTTAAAATTCTACTAGACTGGATTTTTAATAACTGAAAGTGATCCAACAGCCTTGACAGCTGCCTGAGTTATTGTTAAGAGGCAGGAATGGAAAACTGAACATTGCAAGGCTGCAGGCAGGGACTGGGAAAAAAACCCCAGCTGTTTCATGTTTGTTTCTCCATAGAGTTCAAATTGAAAGGAAACTAATTACAAATAAGTGGGATAATTTTGTTTGGCATTACTGCTGTGAAGCAAATAGAGTTAACAGGTAAGATGTTACCACCCAGAGTAGGTAGGTTGGAAGCTACGTTAGCTACGGTGGTCTAGCAAGCCTCTTCGGGTTGAGAACTTCCATGCCCGGAAAGAGCCACTCACTCCGCACTCTGGGGCAAAAGAGTGAAACGCTCCTAGCTGAGATGGAGAAAGAAGGCAAGTGTGGAAGGAGTTTGGTTAGTAAGGCAGGTGGCGATGGAAGATAGTCTGGCGAGAAGCAGAAGGCCTTGTGAGCCATAGGAAAATGTGTTGATGTCGATTTTGTCTGCCCCACCTCCCCAACTTTAGCATTTTGTGGCCCTAATCTGCTTGTAGAAGACTCTGGATTTAATGGATCACACATAGCATATAATTCTAAATAATTCTGGTCTCAGAGGTAAGAAACTATTATATTAAGATATCTCACATTTCTTATTTTATCACCTTAATGCTATTACTATATCAAGATAGTTATAAACATTTTATTTATGCTATTCTATCGTTTTAATCTTACCCAACGTTTAAACTCTTGCCTATCATGGGGTGCATATACTTAAGTAGTTATAATTGACATCTAAATTCTAGATGATATGTCTGTTTGCCATACGATCAAAATGAAGGGTTTACATGTTCTTCTAAATAGTACATATTAATCATGTCCAAAGGAAGAAGAACAAACTATCCATTTGCTATAGAAATTGTGTGGAAAAATGTAGAAAATGTGTGGAAAATAATGAAAGCATGGCAGCTAAAAGTTCTGCTCTTTGATATTTACGACTTAAAACCAGAACAGGAAACAGCTCCTCTTGGATTTAGACTTCAATCCCAGAGCTGGAAACCTCTGGCAGGAGCCCTACGTGATGTCTCTTGTTAGAGCAGTTCCTCATAACCACAGCAAGGAATGCACAGGCTGCAGGGACACGTGCTCAGCCCTCCTGCACAACGTTCCTGACTCCTCTGATGTGAATTACAGACCTCTTAGCACAATTCTTAAACTTCTCTCTGCTACACTTATGCAAATAGTCACTCTGAATCCAACATGGTACCTTCTAGTTAACCTTGGAACATTAAGTATTGTAAGCTGTGTCATAGAAGAAACTGCGAGAAAAATTTTTTTCTGTTCAGCATGGAAATAACTCTATAAAGCTCACGATGAACGAAGGTTTATGAATAGTGTATCAGTTATTGCAGTCATCATTAGAGCAGTATATTTCCTTGGGTTCTTATGGGAAATTACTTTCTTTGGCATGTCCTTGGGAATTAGTTTCTGTGTCCCATTAGCTCTGTGGGGTGACACCCTAAAGTGACAGATGCAGCTCCACTGTTTCGTGGGAGTACGCTGTACCTGCTCTTAAGGCTCCTTGTCTGAATGCATATTAGGTTCTCTTTGCATAATATCTGAGATTGTGATTCATCGTTTAGTCTTAATGTTTTCCAAAAAATCACGTAATGAACAAGGAGGAAACTTGTTGTAGTAGAAAGAGTAACAAACAGCAGAGTAGGAAATTCTTGTTCTAATCCTGATTTCACTGCTAAGTATGTGACCTGTGGCAAGTTACTTTAGCGGTAGTGTCTGTCTCTTCATCTATAACTTTTTAAAAAACATTTAAGTCCTTTATTACTTTTATTAGAATTTTATAATTATTTCTAATATGTGTCTATACATACATATGAACAAACCTTCACTGGCATTGTAAATAGAATCTTTTTTTCAAAAAAATTACAGTTTGCATTCAGTATTTTTCTGCATTAGTTTCAGGTGTATGGCATAGTGGTTAGACAATCATGTACCTTACAGAGTGGTTCCCCCAATGTTTCCAGTACCCACCTGGCCGCATATATAGCTATTACAATATCATCGACTACGTTGCTTATGTTATAATTTACATCTCTGTGACTATTCATTCTATAACTACCAATTTATACTTCTCAATCCCATCACCTCTTTTACCTTGTCCCCCAAACCTCCTTCCCTCTGGCAACCATCAGTCTATCCTCTGTGTATATCAGTCTGTTTCTATTTTTTGTAACTTAAGTTTAAAACCCCCTCAGTTTATGTTTTCAATTATCCTAAGATTTTTAGCATCTAGTAAAAATTAACCCTGTAACTTAAAATCCTGTTGGGGAGACAAAAATTGAAGTATAACAATTATGGAAAAATGTATAATGAAGTGCAGGTGGTCCCTGACCTACAGTGGTTTGATTTAGGACTTTTTGACTTTACAATGCCGTGAAAGCAATCTGCTGAGGAACTCTGTGCCTGCCAAACCATCGACAAGTGTCGATGTCCCGGTGCTTCCTGTCAGGTCTTCTCAAGCCTGGTCAGAAGAGACAGAAACTGATGAAACTGTTGCTGCAGCATCTGCATCATCTAGCAGTTAATTTTAGCTCAATGCCTCAATCATTCTTCAGGCCACCGCACTTTCAGCTGTGGACAATAACGGGGACTACCCACACAACCCTTCTGCTTTTCGCTGTCAGTATAGCATTCGGTAAATTACATGAGATGTTCAACACTTCATTGTGTCAGCTGATTTTGCCCAAATGTAGGCTAATACAAGTGTGCTGAGAAAGTTAAAGGTAAGCTAAGCTAAGCCATAATGTTCAGTAGGTTAGGCGTATTAAATGCATTTTTGGTTTATGATATTTTCAACTTACAATAGGTTTATAGGGACATAACCCCATAATAAGTCAATGAGCATCTGTACTGACTTCTTTGTGTCTTGTAAGGGATATCGGTTACAAACAAGAAATCCACCGACTAAATTAAGCAAAAATGAACTTGTTTCAAAAGATGTCAGGGGATCTCAAAGCCAGCTGGATACTAGGTAGGAGGCCAAACTTGAGAATGCGGAGGATTCCAGGGAGCTTGGATGAGCAAAGAAGCAGGAAGTACAGATACCACAGCATGGCAGGAACAGTCTGGCTGGGATTCTGCTGTTCTGCAGACATTGCTGTAATGACTGTCAATCATTTATTTTGTTTTTGCCTCACTTGCTCAGATTCATGGTGCAGAAGGAAAGCATTCAATGTGCTGACGTTAGGTCACGTGCCCACACTTTGGCTACACTTAAAGATGGGGAGCCTAACAAGGCAGGCATGTACAATTACTCTGTAAGTAGCATCACACAAAAAGGGGTGAAACCATTCCCTAAAGGGACATTAGAGCACTGTTAAGATGTAGAATGGCTAATAACAAATGTCCACCCTATAGTAAATCACAGAGGCTAGAGAAGCTGGTTGAGTTTTCACTGGAACTATTGAGAGGTGTAATGAAAAAGGCTGAATAGAGGTTGAGATGAGGTTGATGAAGGAAGATTAAAATGCTACATCAAAGAAAGAAGGAAATACCAATACATACATACATACATACATACATACATATCCAAACCACTAAAATTCAGTCTGTGGGACTTTTATTATTGTTTCTAACTAGTTACGCTGCATCTTTTCATTCTCAGAAAGGCTTTATGGTCATTCATGAGAAAGAGAACATGTAACTCTTGGCACAGTTTAATCTCTAAAGTGAGCAAATCGCACCTGCTTATCAACAATCACTCACTCGTTTTCCAAAGGCATCCAGAAAATGCGTAGTCACAACCCCAGGACACTGAGGAATTTATGGTTCTTCAGTGCTTCCGCCCATTCAGAAGATATTGATATATCGCCTCCTACATTATAAAAATAATAAGCACAGGATATATTTAGAAAGAACTAATACAAAAGGTAACAAATCATACTTTCATTATGGATATTTTTTCTTCTCCCTTTTGCCAAAATTCTATTGATGAATTGGAATAGGTTGGCTTATATCGTGATACCGCTTATCATTTCTAGCCAGAGAAGCATGGTCTCTTTCCCCTGGACCATGTGGCAGGCTGTGCATGGCAGCGGCCATCTTTGATTGACCGGTCTCAAAGGCTATTGGTGATCAATAGGGCTACACCTGATGCTTCCATGGCTGAGGTTTTCAGGTTCAATTTTAATTTTTTTCTATCCATATATAGTTATAGCTTAAGCTTATAGATAGATCTTATTTCATTTTTCACAGAAAAAAACTTTTCATGGCAGCAACATGAGAATAAATGAAGTCCACCCTACCTGTCTCTGTCTCAACACAATTTCAAATAAATTCATAAAACCTACTTCAATATAAGATTTTCATGAATATAAATTTGGGGATTCCTCTATGCTGAACACCCATATTAGGGACTCTAAATGTTGGCTGATTTAATTCAAAATGCACCTAGAAACGGATAGAGAAGTGCTTCTTCATGTTGTCTGCCATGAAATTACATTACTGTTGTTTGTGGGAGTCCTATAAGTAGAGCTCTTGCTTTTCCCCAGGAGCAGTGGGAAAAGCAAACAACTCTCTAGATAACATGGGTAAACATGAATAAAATATATTTATAGTATCCTACCTTGATGATGGATGTGCAAACCTGTCTGCTTTCAGATGTTCAAGACAGAGAAAAATTGCACAGAAAAAACCTTGAATTTTTTTTTTTTTTATTGACGCTGGTGAAAGTAAACATGTATCATAAACTGGAAAAAGTCTGTAAGTCCAGAATATATTTTTTAAAGTATAGGTTGGCATTCTAGGTGATGAGGGGAGGACAGTGGTTACTAACTTTGTCTTCATTTTTTTGGCTAAAAGTGACAATTGAAAATTGACCTAGGTGGATGAGAAGACAACGAAAGTGCACCCCCTCGCCCTCTGTTCGATGTGGAGAATACGTTCTGTTTGTGGTAAATTCCTGTGAATAAGGCTGACTTGATGCCAACAATGACTGGGCTGCTATGGCTAACACTGTACACAGAAGTAATAGCAACGTGAAGACAGACCCCGACTGGGAGGTGTATTGTCAGAACGAAGCCAGCAGCTGGCTTTCTAGACCCCTTATGGAACCCTGTGAGGGGGCTTTATTTTGGTGAATTTGGCATAGCACGTGATCTGGCCCTGAGCTTATCTAGGCTTGAAGCCCTGAAATTTTAGTCAACTCATAAGAATGGATGCATTTCTCAGTCACAGTTCCATGTAAACCAAGTTCACAAGGTTGATATCCAAAATTGAGTATTGGATATCAAAGTTGCCAGTTTATTAATTTTTAATGGGAAATGTAGTTCTCACACCAACCAGAAAACTATAACCTATGACCAGTCCATTTTCTGTCTGTAGATAATTGAACATGACATGTCAAATTATAACCTGAAGCTTACTTGATGAAGAGGAGATCAGAACAAAGGGAATTGATTAAACAAACATTCTTTAACTGTTAGTGTATTCAGGACTGGCCTGAGAGTTTTTCGTCTTTTATGTTTCTTGTTATTAGTCATTGCATGCTAAGCTTAACCATTTAAGGTCTATCTTCCCTCATTTTCCAATTTTAGGGAAAACTATAATCCTTCATGTACTGACTTCAGAAGAATTTTACTTTTAACTTTTACTCTCATAGGTTATCCTTTATAAAGTATAAATTCAGATTATGATTGCAGTTTTAAAAATGTGGATATAGGCAACACATAGAAGTCACAAGTATTTCCAGAAGGCTGATAGTTTAATAAATTTGTGTAATGCTGAATCTCAGAAAAAAAAAAAAGAGTTGTCTGCTATCCATGACTAAGACAGCTGGGAAGGATTGTCGGACTGGAAGGGAGCTACCAAATCCGAAGGGCAGAAAAATTTTGGTCTATCAAGAACGGTTCAGTGGTGAGAATAATTTATCATGCTTCCATATAACCTGGGCAAAATATCCATAAACACTGTCCATATAACCTCCTTGGAGTCCAGCCCCCCCGCCCCCTCGCCCATACCTTGGTTCCTGCAAAGGAGGTCTCCTGAACTGTGCAAACTACGATGGAACTATTGTGCAGGTAAAATTAAACTCTGCTGTAGGTCTGGCCTGGTTGGCCTCTGGGCTATTAGAAAACATATGTAATAGACAGTTTTAAATTCTTTTCCCCACACTCATTTTAATTTTCCTTTACCTGTTCAGTGAAGCCTGGTGTGAAGGCACATGAAGAAAGCAAAGAACTCAAAGATTGCTCAGTGTTCATATCCACCTTCCCCATCCCGGGGGGCAGAGGTCCTTGAGGGACAATGCCCACTGAGGAGGCCCATAGTATACGCATTCTGGGCCCACACTGACACTTGGGTACACGGGTACCATTTTGAGGGGTGATCTAGAATAGATCTAAACCCAAACTACCAGGATTGATTTATATTATAAACAACAACAATGTCCATTCCCTCCATTTCCAAAAGCACATTTTAAAGGGATTTTGTCCTTTCATCCTGACTTTACTGCTTTCTAGTCCTAAGTGTTTTTGTACATGGGATTCCCTGAAGATGTTTAAGGAATCTCTGTAGAAGGGGAAGCAAGGACAGTGCGGTTGGAAGGAGAATTCCTGCCTCAGATAAGGGAGAAAGGAATGAGCTTATGCTTCTGAGAAGTGAGGCAAGGAAGTTAGCTGTTTGCTGCAAGGCAAACTTTTCCACATGCAGTGGGAAGAGCACATGCTTTGGAGTCACAGAGACCTATGTTCGAACCCCGTTTTATTTCCTAATATACAGATGGTGAACAAGTCACCCAGCCTCTCCATTCTGGCCTCATCAGTATAATGAGGGAGGAAGACATTGAAATCACAGCATTTATTATACTATCAAATGCGATTACATGAACAAAGTCCCCCTCAAGGTGCCTAGACCACTGTGATGTTCAAATGCTGGTTTCCTTCTTCTTCTTAGCCTATGATGTTTAATTGCAACCAGGTGAAAAAGAGGACTTCAGAGATAATAACCTTTTCTTCCTAGTTGATTGAAAGTTTCTCTTCCCTTAATGTGATTGCCCGGGTAAAAATCCCAGAGAAGAGCTTTCATGCCTTCTCTCCAGACAGCCCCGCGCCGCATGCAATCTCTTCCTGATTTCACTTAGGGTCCTTACCCGTGCTCTGGTCGCCTAGACGAGAGGAGATTGGTTCAGTGCTGCAAAGAGAAGAATATTTCACTGTCCCACAGCAGCAGTAATGGCCCTTCTGCCCTCAGGGAAGAGATAATAGGGGCTACTGAGTTATTTGAAAGTTTCGTCTGTATAGTTTGGTCCTTTTCCACTTTTGCCCATTTGATCTTAAGTTTTTGTTTGCTTTTAAATACTGCTTGAGAGAGGATTGACTGAACTATGCATAGACATGGTTTTGGATCGAGGGTATAATCTATATTTAGTTTTGGGAGATGATTGTATTGTAAAAATTAAAAATTCTCACTTAACTGGAAAAAAAAAGAATTTGGGAGATTCTCTTTGAGACTTAGGAATAAATTAACTAAATTTTATTAATTAAAATCTCCCAGTAAAAGAATCATTTTTCATTTAGGGCAAAAAATTCTACTTGCTGGCATCCAAGGCTGTGGTCTGGTGGTCGTTCATTTATTGTTATATTCTCATTTGTTTTCCAGATCTTTCAAGATAAGTCCAGCTAACTTAGCTTTTCATTTCTTCAGAACTATGTAACTCCTTGAACCCTTTGATTCTTAGGCTTCTTTACATTCCGTCTGTTCTCTGAATACCATAAATACAACATTAAAGTGGACCGACATTTTCACCAAGGAGAATCAAATCTAATCTCACTAAACTTGTTTTTCAAATCCAAGAGCCAGCACTGTGATTACCTGGGGGCCCCAGGGCATGAAATCAGAGTAGAAAAACAAGGGTATAAAATAAGGCAGATTGTTTTCCAACAGGAATATAGACATATAATTAAGATGATTTTCAACCTACAGATACTGCTTAGGTTTGACCGTATCCAGAATGGCAAGGGACACAATGAATACCTTGTTTATTTGACTAACAATCAAAACATCTCATTAAAAAAGTACATTTTCAACACCGATGTCCTAGATTGCAAAGCCAGTCACCCAAACAGAAGATATTGGGGCAGAGTTGGTTACTGTATACCTATGAAGAAATCTAATTTGGAAAAACTCATCATTTGATTTCCAAAGAAAAGGTAATAATTTGCTACGGTTACTATAGAGACCTCAAAAAAGCCATTGTAGTTGAATTTAAGTTATAGCAAATTCTGCTAAAGCTTTTCAAGTTGCATTTAATATATTGAGTGAGAGGTAGAGAAATGTTCTAAATCAATAACCAGCATTCTAATGTGACTCATATAATTCCTCACGAGGGTATCTGGCGGACCCATTGCAATGTGACTTCTAGTCAAGCCCAGACAACTTACCACCCTGTTCTCTCAAGAGAAAGGGTGAACACATGGGAATGACAAGAGACTACCCACTGGGATTCTATTGATTTTCACACGTTATTTTCCCTTCTGTTTGCCTCCCCTACCAGTTTCTCACTCCCTGCTATTTCTTTAACTGCGGGCATAGCAGAGGAAAAAAAATGTGGTTATTGGTACATATTGGTGGATATTGTACATATTGGGGCTTTGAGTAAGGTTTTCTATTTCTGTTCAAAGTGCAAGAACGCACGTAGGGCAGAGCAGGGGCGTTTTTCTACAGTCCTAATGATCCCTTTGGCCAGAAACTGACTGATATCCTGCTGAATTTAGAAACTGTTGTTTAGGATAACCTTTAAAAGTGTTGCTTTACAGATAATTAGGATTTAAATTAGATTTCAGAAAGCCAGCATAGCCATGTGGTTAAGGAATAAACTCTGGAACAGAATCCTAATTCTACATCTTCATTAATTATGTAATTTTGGGTAAATTACTTAACCACTTTGTGCCTCAGTTTCCTCATTTGTAAAATGAGGCAAATAATAGTGTCTACCTGTTAGGCTTTTTGTGATTCACATATGTCGATATGTAAAGCTTTTAGAACATGCCTGGCTCATGATAAATGTAATTTGAGTGTTTGCTATCATCGGTTGACACTTCTTTATTTGCAATTCTAAAGTTAAAAATCTGGGGGAAAAGTGACATATTTTAGCAAACTCATGAAGTGGTAAGATCTGACATAAACTGATCTGTAGTAACTTATATACTTTATCCCCTTTGTGTGAATACTCGTACGTATGATGGAAGAGTTATTAATGTGCACGATTAAGAACTACTGCCAGGTCACCCCGAGGTGGTTACACAAGATACTGCCAACTTTCTTAAATCCAAGAAGTTCTGAGTTCTAAAAGACATCAAGAGAAGTTTATAAAAAAACACACAAAAAAACCCCAAAGAGTTTGTTGATCTGTGTTGGAATTATTTCGTCTGATAGGATAGCAGAGCCAATCCTGTTTTTCAATTGTGGACACAGAACCAATTTTTTGAAAATATGGAAGCTTTCACAACATTGTGAAGTTATATGACACATGATCCATCAAGGTTGGGGAATGGATGTTCTGGTTAATCAGAAATTCTGATTATTTTTATCATCAGTTTCACTGTTTCCTCCGTTATTTCTACTTTGTTGCTACACCTATCCAAGGATTCTCTTTTATTTCAGAGATCTCATTTTTCAGTTTTAGAATTCATTAGTTTCTTTTGCATAGTTTCTATATCTTTGTTGAGATTTCCTAATATTTCATTTATTACCAGAATATTTTTCTTTATCTCACTGAGTATAATTTTAATAGCTACTATTAAATCCCTGCCTGTGTTAAAATTAAATACAAAATGCAAATTCCCTGAGCAGACAAAATCATTTAAGTCACACAAGTGAAACTTAATTTAGCAAAACAAAACCCAGGCGCTTCTCATAAATGCCTCTCCTCTGGTAATCATAAGGGAAACTTCAGTTATCTTTCGAAAAATGGTATAAGATAATCACTTTTAACCAACCAACCCCTTGCCATCTGAAAACCCTGTTGTAATAGCCAATCATTGTAAAATTTAAACAGTTTCCTCGGTTTCACTTTATAAATGATCCCGTAATGTCACACCACTGAGTTTTATATCAATTTTAAATTTGAAAGTTTCCAGTTCATGAACTGTTTTATATGTACAATAAACTCTTACTAAATACTATTTATTGGTTTGGTGGTTTTAATTTTGTTACTTCTGGATTTTTGACACTGCTAATTTCAACTTCTGCATCATGCAGGGTTGGTATATATGCATCAGTTGCCTTTTCTCTTGAAAAAGGGTAACATTTTTGTGTTTTTTTTAATATACCCAGAAATTTGGGAATGTATCGTGGATATTGTCAGTGTTAATGCTATGGATTCTGTTATCGTCTTCCAAAAGTTCAGATTTTTTAATTCATTTTTTAGTAGGAAATAAACTTAGTTGGACTCAAACTTAACACCCTGTCTCCTGTGTGGCTGCTAAAAATCACAGTTAAATTCTCTCATCTTTTTCTGGATTTTTCTGACACATGCATGATTTGGGAGTCAACCTGAGATTAAACATATAAATTGAGTTTAATTTACAATTTTATATGGCATACATTAACCCAACATAAGTGTCCAGTTTGATAAATTTCAGTGAATTTATGAATTTGTGCAATGTCATCACTATCCCGTTTTAGAGCATCTCCATTACCCGCAAAGTTTATTTTGCCCATTTGTAGTCAATCCGCATTTCCGCCCCTTGCCCCACGTAACCACTGATCCACTTTTTGTTTCTATAGCTCTGCCTTTTCTAGAAATTTCATATAAATGGGGTTGTGCATTATATAAACATTTGTCTCTGTCTTTTTCATTTAGTATAATATTTTTGAAGTTCATCACTGTTGCTGGTATCAGTAGTTTCTTTTTATTGCTGAATAGTATTCCATTATATGGATACACCAGATTATGTTCATCCGTTCACCAGCTAATGGACATTGGTGTTGTTTCCAGTTTTTGACAGTTTTGAATATTGAGGCTATAAACATTCGTGTACAAGTCTTTGTGTGGGCATATGTTTTAATTACTTTTTTTTACTACTCTAGATGAGTAGACATCTAGAAATAAAATTTCTAGGTCATATGGTAATTTTAACCATTGAAGAAACTTTTTAAAATGTTCTTTTATCTTTTTACCTTGCCTACAGAAGCATGAAAGGATTTTATTGTTTGCACGTCTTTATCGATACTTTTATTGCTAGTCTTTCCAGTTTCAGCCATCCTAGCAGGTGTGTAGTGGGATTTCATTGTAGTTTAATTTGCTTTTCCCTAATGACTAATAATGTTGAACATCTTCTCATGTGCTAGCAAATATTTAATTCATTTGAAAAAATGGAGTCATACTTTCTTATTATAGAGTTTTAATTATTCTTTATATGTTTTGGATATGAGTTATTGGTTAAATATATATTTTGTAAGTATTTTCTCCCAGCCTGTGCTTTCATTTCCTTAAATAGTAACTTTTGAAAAATAAAGATTAAGAGATTTTGATAAAGTCCTATTTATCTTTTTTCTCTTATTGATCATGCATTGGTATTATATATAAACCAATATATATAATATATATTAAATATATTAAATTATAAATTAATTTTTAATATAAATTAAAATATATTTAATATATAAAAATATATATTAAAGATTTTTAAAGTAAAAATATCTTTACTTAACCCAAAGGCACAAAGATTTTCTCCCACATATTCTTCTGAAAATTTTACATCTTATATGTATGACTTTGATCCATTCTGAGTTAATTTTTACATATGTGAAATATGTCTAAGTTTACTTTTAGCAGGTGGGTATTTTTTCTGTTTTTAAAAATATTATTCTTTTTCCCCCAAATTATCTTCGTATTTTTGTCGAAGCGCAGTTGGCTGTAAACGTGAGTTCATTTCTGCTCTATTGATCTGTATACATCTATCCTAACGCCCAAACCACGTTGTCCAGATTATTGTGCCTTTGTCCTATGTTTTGAAATCAAGTAGTGTAACTCCTCTTTTTTCTTCTCTTTCAAAATTGTTTTAACTATTCTAGGTTATTTGCATTCCCATATAAATGGTAAAATCTACTTTTTAATTTCTACCAAATGAAACTACTGGGATTTTTGATAGTTACTGTGTTGAGTCTAGAGCTCAAACTTGAGTATAGCTCAAACTTGAATCTGTAGCTCAATTTATGGAGCACTGCTTTTTAAAGAAGTTGTGTTCCAATGTATGAATATTGTATATTTTCCTTTTATTTAAGTATTCATTAATTTCAGCAGTGTTTTAAAGTTTTCAGTGTACAGTTCTTGAACTTTTATTAAATGTATTTTAATGTTATTATGATTGGAATTGTTTTCTTAATTTTATTTTGGATTGTTTTGCTAGTATAGGAAGTATAATCTATTTTTTATATTAATCTTGTGTCTTGTGATCTTGCTAAACTTGTTTATTAGGTCTAGTAATTTCTAAAGTATATTCTTTAGGGTTTTCATACTATTTGCAAATAAACATTTACTCCTTACTTATCAGCCTGTATGCCAATAGTCTCTTTTTCATGCCTTACTGTATTGGAGATCATAGCTTGTTCATTGTTAAATGGGAGTATTAACGGATGTCCACATCCTGGTAATGCCATTGATCTTAGAAGAAAAGATCACAGACTGTTACCATTATATACAATGTTAACTGTAGGTTTTTTGATAGATGTCCTATATTATGATGAAGAAATTCTTCTGTTGCTATTTTTTGAGTTGTTTTTAAAAATCACAAATGGATGTTTCATTTTGCCAAATTTGTTTCTCTTTCCTTCTTTCTGAGGTTCCCCTGTACTTCCTATAGCTATGGCTACTTTGAACTCTCGTCTGGTTCTGTAGCCTAAAAATCCTGCAGTTCTCTATTGGAATTTTAATTAACCTAAATGTGGCATGAATGCTGCCTCTTTTTACTCGACAAGTTATAAAAAGGGGGAAAGTCACCCCATGCTATCTTTCTTCCAAGTTTAAATTGCATCCAGAATTATTTTTTTAATAAAGATTTTATTTATTTATTTATTTTTAGGGAGGGGGAAGGGATGGGAAGAAAGAGGGAGAGAAACATCGATACAAGAGAGAAACATCGACAGGTTGCCTCTGTACGAGTCCCAATCAGGAGTCGAATGTGCCCTGACTGAGAATCGCAGGACCACACTCAGCCAACCGAGCCACCAGCCAGGGCCAGAGCTTTCTGTCTTTTGCTCATTCTCCAGTGCCTCTAGTTAGTTGTACTTTATTCAGTAATTACAGTTGTAGCTCTGGGTACTTTGATCTAGTACGAGTTTACCAGATTGAAAGTACATTTCCCACTGACTGAATATTGTATATTAAACCAACTTTGCATACCTTGAATATATCCTGCTTAGGTTATTGACCATCATAATATCTATTTTGATAAGTGTTTCATATGTCCTTGGAAAGAGTATGTATTCTGTTGTGTTGGAAGTAGGGTTCTATACAGTTGAATTATGTGAAGTTTGGGAATAAACCCTGATTTTTTTTTTCTTTAAAATTTTATACTTTGCTGGATTCAGTTTATTACTATTTTATTTAAGGTTTTCATACCTATGTTTGTAAGATACATTGGCTTATATTTTTCTCTCTTGTAATAGTCTTGATGGATTTGGTTATCAAATTATATTGACCATGTAAAAAAGGTAGAACTTTTCCCTCTTTTTCTTTTCCTTAGAAAAGTTAATGTGTATCCCTGGCTGGTATAGCTCAGTGGATTGAGCGTCAGCCTGCAAACCAAAGGGTTGCTGATTGGATTCCCCAGTCAGGGCACATGCCTGGGTTGTAGACCAGGTCCCCAGTAGGGGGCATGTGAGAGGTAACCACACACTGAGGTTTCTCTCCCTCTCTTTCTCCCTCCCTTCCCCTCTGTCTAAATAAATAAATAAATAAAATCTTAAAAAAAAAGTTAATGTGGCTATTATTATTTTTTTAATATTTGCAACAGTTCATCAGTGGATCTATCTTTGTGGGAAGATCTTTTTTGTTACCGATTCAATATCTTTAACACATATAGGACTATTTTAATTTTTTATATCTTTTATGTAAGTCGTAGGTGTGTTTCTCATAAATTTTTTCATTTCATCTTAATTTTCAAATTCTGTGACATAAAATTGTTTATAATATCCCCTTATATTTTTAATGACTGCTAAATCTTTAATGATGTTCACTTCTTAAATTTCTTATAATGGTAATTTGTGTGTTCTTTTATTTTCTTCCTATTCAGTCTTTCTAGGAGTTAATCCATTTTATCATGTTTTTCACATGTTGGCTTTTAAAATTTTCTTTGTATGTTTGTTTCTAGTTTATTGATTTAGTATTTATCCTTATTATTTTCTTTCTTTTACTTTATATTTTTGAGATAGAAACATAGATAACTTTTGTAACTCTTTTCTTTCCTAATACATGCATTTAAACCTTTACCTTTCCATACACGTTTTGATATATATTATATTTTTATCATTTAATTAAAATATTTTCCATTTTCAGTCACTTTCTCTATGACTCATTAGTTACTTAGAATTGTATTGTTTAATCTGTAAACCATTGGAGGGTTTTCTCAATTTCTTCCAATATATTACATTCTAGTTTAATTACAGACTGGTCAGCCCTGGCCTTGTAGCTCAGTTGGTCAGAGCATCATCCCAATACTCCAAAGTTGCAGGTTCAATCCCAGTCAAGGAACACGCAAGAATCAACCAAGGAATACATAAATAAGAACAGCAAATTGATCTCTCTCTTTCTTTTTTCTCTCTCTCTCTCAAATCAATAAATAAAAAAATTACAAACTGGTCAAAGAATTTACTCTGCTTGATTTAATCTTTTCAAGTTTAGGTGGGATTATATGGTCTATTTTGTTAAATGATTCCATACACACTTGAAAAGAAAATGGGTTCTGTTTTATGTTGGAGTTTTCTATATAGGCCAATCAAGTCAAGAGTGGTAACTGTGTTCTTCTATATTCCTATCGATATCTTTGTTTTCTTTAATTATCACTAAATTTTGTTAATATCTCCATTCAAGATTGTGGATTATTTATTTTTCCTTTTAGCTCTATCAGTTATTGCTTAACATACTTTGACACTCTGTTAGTAGGTGCATGCTTGCCTATATAGATTATTATAGTACATTTTTAAAAATTCTTTTTAAAATTGAATTTATTGGGGTTCCATTGGTTAATAAAATTATATAGGTTTAAGGTGTACAATTCTATAATACATCATCTGTATGTCATATTGTGCATTCACCACCTCAAATCAGGTCTCTTTCTGTTGAGATAACACCTCACACCTACCAGAACAGCTACCATCAATAAATCAACAAACAAAAAGTGCTGATGAGGATGTGGAGAAAAGGGAACCCTCATACACTGTTGGTGGGAATGCAGACTGGTGCAGCCACTGTAGAAAGCAGCACGGAGTTACCTTAAAAACTTAAAAATGGAACTGCCTTATGATCCAGTGATTCAACTTCTAGGAATTTATTATAGTACACTTTTGAACTGACTGCTCTAAAAATTTGTATTTCCCTGTCTTTATTTCTAGTTATTACTCTTTTGCCTCAAAGTCTGCTTTGTTTGAACTTAGTTTAACTACAATACCTGTATTTTGGATAGTGTTTGCATATCATTTCTTTCAATTTTTGTTTTCCTACACTTACAGTGAATGTCTTATAATCAGTATATAGATTATTAACTCTATTTTGTTCTTTAATTGTAGTATATAGTCAATTTATATTTAATGTAATTGCTATTATATTTATGTTTACATTTATTACATTAGGCTTGATTTAAATTTACTTCTTGCTTTGACTCCTCCTTTTCCTTCTTTCCTAACTTTGTTTGAACTAATAAGTACATTTTATTATTGCCTTTCTACTTCTGTTAGCTTAGTAGTAATGATTTTAAAAATATTCTTTTGTGGTTAATGTAAATGTTACCATGCATCCTTGAATTATTACTGTATACATTAAGTTAGAGTCTTCCTTTAATAAGCACTCTTAGTATTTTCTGGACAATGAAAGGTTCTTACAGTCTGATTTTATTGTTTATTTATTTATTTATTTTTAAAGATTTTTATTTATTTAATTTTTAGACAGAGGGGAAGAGAGGGAGAAAGAAAGGGAGAGAAACATCAATGCGTGGTTGCCTCTTGTGCGCCCCCCTACTGGGGACCTGGCCTGCAACACAGGCATGTGCCCTGACTGCGGAATCAAACCAGAGACCCTTTGGTTTGCAGGACGATGCTCAACCCACTGAGCTACACCAGCCAGGGCCTGATTTTATTAACTCTCACCTTTTGTGCTATTGTTGTGATATGTTTATTTTTATATATTTTAAACCCCACAAGATACTTTTTAAAAAATCAACTACTATTGATTCAGAATTACTTACATTCTGAACTTTTGGTGCTTTTCCTTAATTCCTGTATCACAAACTTTCACTGAATCATTTTCCTTCTAATTGAAGAACTCTTGGTAGTAATTCTTTTAGCGTATATCCACATCAAATTCTCTCAGTTTAATCTGTTTTATAATTTAATTAAATTTATAACAGCTTTATTGAGATATAATTCGCATACCATAAAATTCACCCTTTTAAAATATGACAAATGTAAATATAATAAAAACTCACTGGTTTAAATATAAATGTAATAAAAACTCAGTGCTTTTTATTATATTTACAGTGTTATCAATATACTATCTAATTTTATTATATTTACAAAGTTGTAAATACTGTCTAATTTTAGAATATTTTCATTACCCTTGAACAGAAATCTTGTACAAGAAACCTGGTGCTGATTATCAGTTAGTTCATATTCCATTTTCTCTCTAGGCCTTGGCAACTGATAATCTACTTTCTGTCACTATAAATTTGCCTACTTTGGTCATTTCAGATGGAATTACAAAATATGATCTTTGTGTGGCTTTTTTAATTTAGTATGATATTTTCAAGGTTTATCAATGCACAGCATGTATATTTAAGTACTTTCTTTTTATGACTAAATACTATTCTATTGTATGGATATATACCACATTTTATATTGATTATCAGTGACATATGTACTTTTTCTACTTTTTGGCTATTATAAATAATGCTGCCATGAACACTCATGTATACACGTTTTGATGAAAACATATGTTTTCAGTTCTCTTGGATATGTGAGGTCTGTCCAGAAGTTACCCAGCCTTCTAATATGAAAAATAGAGACATTTATTGAAGAAGGTACAAGATACAAGAGATATTGTACACAGGACAATGACACCTCAATCCCCTCCAAAGTAGGCACTTTGGGACCTCACACAGTTCTTCCAATCGCCTTCAGCTGCCCCATCATACCTTCCCGAATCTCATTGAGGGTCTGAAATCTCTTTCCATTCAGAGGTGATTTTAGTTTTGGGATGAGCCAAAAGTCACAGGGCACCAAATCTGGGCTGTAGAGGGGCTGAGTCACCTGGGTGATTTGATGTTTTGCCAAAAAACTTTGCACAAGATGTGATGTATGAGTGGGCACATTGTCACGATGAAGCTGCCAATCACCAGTTGCCCACAGCTGCTGCATTTTGAGTCATCTAAACAGTTTCCACAGAGGAATATTTAAGCTTAGTGCAAAATCTGATGCAGATTCATTGCTCTACTTGCTCATTCATTTTGAAATGCGACAGCCACACAGTGCACTTGCTCACTCAGCAGCATCTACCACTCCCACTGACTAATACAGTGGAATCCTCATTGTTCACCCATGCACATTCCAGTCCACTCTCCTTAGCTGCTGGATTACATTGATGCCATGCAAGCAGTTCTCTTTATATTAAAAATAACTGGGCTTTTTCCAGACAGACCTTCGTATATACCTAGGAGAGGAATTGTAGAGCCATATATTAATAATACCATGTTTAACTTTCTGAGGAACTGCCAAACTTTTTTCCTGAAGTACTTGAAAAATTTTATAATCCCATAAAGAATATAGGAGGTTCCAATTTCTCCACATACTCACTCACATTTTTTGACTGTGTTTATCTGAGTGACCTTAATGGCTTGGAGATGCTTTCTCATTGTAGTTTTGATTTGCATTTGACTAATGATTTAGAGAATCAGGTGCTTACTGGTCATTTGTATATTTCCTGTGAGAAATATCTACAGAATCCTTTGCCTATTTTAAAGTGCATTGTTTTTTTACTGTTGAGTTGTAAAAATTCTTTATACTGGGAGTACCTTACCAGATATATAATTTGCTAATATTTTCTTACATTCTGTGAGTTGTATTTTTTATTTTCTTAGTAATGTCCTTTGAAGTGCAAACATTTTAATTTGATATAATCTAATTTATCTTTTTCCTTTTGTTGTTTGTGCTTTTGGTGGCGTATCTAAGAGACCACTGCCAAATCTAAGGTCTTGAGGATTTATACCTATGTTTTCTTCTGAAAGTTTTATGGCTTTAGCTCTACATTTATGGCTACAATCCATTTTGAGTTAGAGGTTGAACTTTATTGTTTTGCATGTGGATATGAAGTTGTCTCAGTGCCACTTTAAAAAAAGACTATTCTTTTCCCACTGAATTGTCCCCATTGAATTTTACTTCTGACTTTCCATGTGGGTGTTTTCTAGTTACTATCTCTCAGTTTATTAATCTTTACTTTTGCCTTATCTCCTACTAAACTCATGTACTGGACTTTTAATTTCAATTATTATCTTTTCAGTTATATAATTTCCACTGAATTCTTTTTAGTAGATTTTTATTTTTTTGTAAATTCTCCATTTTCTCTATTTTCACGAATATATCAAATGTTTTATTTTAAAGTCTCTAATGATAACTCCAGTATCTGGGTCATCTCTAGTTCTAATTCTGGCCTCAAATTTTTCCTATTTTTTGTTATATGTTCCAATGTATTCTTTTCCCTAGTAATATTTGATGGAATATTGGACATCTGAATGAAAAATTATAGAGCTCCTAGATGATGTCTTTCCCCAAAGAAAATATATTTTCCTGTTGATCGGAAGGTAGAATCATGGCGGATCACCTTAACCTGGTGCGACTGCTCCAGCTCCGATTTGCCTTGATGCCTTTGACCCCGCCCTTACTGCTAGAGTACAACCTTTCTGTGGTCTTAAGTGCAATCATATGGGTGTCTCCTATGTCTCCTTTACTTTTGTGACTCCTGAATTATAATCTACATGGCCTCCGTAGTGCCACACTGCTAAAATCTTGGTCTAGGTCCTTAGCATGCCACTACTTCTGACCAGGTTTCTGGGAGACCTGCTTTGCACATGTGCAGTTTGGGAGATGGCAAACCCTTTGCAGAGAAATTGCATGCAGACCAGGCTCACTTTTATGTTTTCTCTTCTTCCTCAAGTCTTCACCCCAGTGGCTGCCTGAAACTCCCCTGGTGTTACAATTTAGGAGTTTCTGTGTGACCAAAGACTTGGCATCAAAGTAACCCTAAGGAAAGCTCCTGCAAATTAGGTATTAAATTTTATATATAGATATAAATTTTTATATATATCAAAAATATATATCTATATATATCAACATATATAACACTGCTACAACATTGATATATAACATTATCTAAACAAAGATATGACGATTGTAAAAGCAGGCTTTGTGCTATATACAATGCACATATTTGATGTGTGCATATTGATATGTAATAAGTTAAAAACTGATTTGTACCAGTATTTGGATCCATGGTTACTGTGTTGGCTACCATTAGAATTTCATAATATTTTTGTTTGTCTTAGAATGTAAAGAATATTTCAGTAGTGACAGTTTGGGTTGCCCAGGTCTCTTTAAAGTAGCTCTGATACAGTTTGAACTACTTGCTACATCTCTCTCAGTAATTTTTCTTCAGAATTAAGAGAATCCTTTTCTTGACCTTATCCAGAAATATTGTAGCCCATACAAAAATATTTATTGACATTGCTGTTGATGATTATTAAGGTGTTTCTTCTATTCAACATTATTTTTAAAGTAATGATTACAAAATATTTTTCTTTCTCTTTACCCCTGCCATGTTTGTGCAAACTATAACGAAGTACCAGAACAGCATGAGCCATTTCTGCCTACTCACTGTTATTGATACTTTGACAACGTTCAAAACCTTGACATTTATTTATAATCCACACGAATGATGAGCATTTCCTTCAAAACAGAATCTTCAGCTTGACTTATGGAATTGCTGAAAAAGTTGTGACAGTTTAAAAAGTGTATTCAAGTAATATTTGTAAGGGGAAATTTAACACTTTGGAATAAGCAAAGGACGTTATTGTTTACATATTCAGTGCAGTGCTAGAACATTTAGGGATTATCTGAATTTAGAGGAGTATGCAACTTTGTCTAACTAATCCATTTTACAACTCTGTGCAAAGTAAAGTTAAATTGTAGAAAATAGATAACGATGCAAATAATTCTTGCCTATAGACATGCAATGAAATTCTGTTACTGGAGGGAAAACATTTTTATTCCTGTCGAAAAGCCAGTTTTGCAAACTCATCTCAATATCATTTATATATTTATTTTTTACTATTCTGCAATCTAAAAATTTTTGATCTCTGAACCATACATCCTATCTCAGGTGTTTATTTATAAAAGTGTTTTCTTTGAGGTTTCCTTTTGAATCCATTGTAATGGGCCCCTCATTTAATTAATGGACTCAATATCTTTGACATGTGTTAATTTCATATTTGTACGGGAGTCATCATTTTATTTTCTCTTAAAAATGATCGTCTCTTAAAAATGATCGTCTAACGTAATGATCGTCTAACATTTTATTTTCTCTTAAAAATGATCGTCTAAATGATCGCTTCCTTTGGCTTGGTTATTTATATAAACTCTTAAGGAAGGGATGAGTTTAGGGGTGGGTGGAGTTTGGGCAGATCTGAATGGGTGGGATAATGCTGCGTGAGGCGTGGAGCCTTGGGCTAGCTCCCTCCTCCAGGCCTAAGGAACAGACCTGTTCGGCATAGGAAATAGGCCTGTAAGATTACAGAGGCTGCTCAGGGGTTCGTTGCTCTTGTAAGTTTGTTTGTTTGTTTGGTTGCTTGTTTTAGCAGTGACTATACAAAATCCATTTTTGGATTAAATCTGACATAATGCTGCAATTTTTTAAAAAATAGGATTCCTTGTTGCATTCTTTTTTCAAGGTTTGTAGATTGGTTGAGTAACTAAAACTGCCGACACTTCTGATAACAACTATCAATAAGGAGTTGTTGGAAGGGCACAAACTATTAGGTATTTACAGATCATTCAGGTGTAGGCAGTCTCCTGGGGCACTTAAACAATAAAATCTTGTTTAGTCTGTACCACGTGTCCTGCAGCAGGAATGCAAGGAGTGATTTCCCTGTCATTATGACCACACTAGTTGTCTAGACATTCACCTCCCCAATCTTGGGTTTAGAGAGGTCCCGAAGTACCTAATTGGGAGGAAGATTTTCTCTGTAGATCATTCACACAGGGCTTTGTAAAGTCCTGTAATCCAGAAGGTACCTTCCCTGCTGACGGTCAGTCAGCGAAGCGCTTTCTTGTTGATAAAGAGAGGACCCAGTGGAGAAGTGGCATTGTCTCCCAAGTGAGAGCTCCTGCTTACTCACCTTCCATTTACGACCCAACGCGGGAAGAGAGCTCTTGGAGGCGGTCCTTAATGAGGTCTGTCCATTTGTTTCTTCTCAGGCCGTAAGCTCTCTTCTTGGGCTCCAGAGCTCCTGGGCCTCCTCCTGATACTCCCTCTCATTTACTCACCTCCTTCCAATTTCCTTTTAGCCAAGGCTGCAGGAAGGTGGTAGGGAATCCATTCCTCTCTATTCGGACTTCCCCTATGGACACTTTCTCTTCTCTCAAGTTTAGTTCTCCTTCTTTTTTTTTTTTTCACAATAAACTTGGATGGTTCATTACCCTTACAGGCTGAATCATTAACAATCAAACTATTAGATTTTTTTCCCTTAATATTCAAACTCTGCCTCTGCGCAAGGGAAAATATTTGCATTCCATTATTCTCTACATGAAAGAAAAAAAATTAAACAGTTTAAGTTTACATACTACAATAGTCATAAAACTGGAGTCATGTCACAGAAAAATACTTGATTTTTAAGATTTAGGAGGTGGAGAATAGATGCTGGAGCTGAAAACTCTCCTCAGAATGCAGAAGTACTGTCCCGGTCTACAGTCCCTAGAGAAACTCACCTGAGATAGGATGTATGTTTCAGAGTTCAAATATTTTTAGATTGCAGAATGGTATTGTAAATTCATATATATGAGTTGTAGAAATATATATTATGTATACATAAACATATATATGAATTTATAATGTAACTTCTTCAAGGGGGATGGGACAGCACTGCTTACCCCCCAAATATTATATTTTTTTGCCACCAAAACATGAATATTCGCACTCTAGAATAAATAGAGCTTTATGGATTTTGCAATTTCAAAGAAGAGATTTGGGCTTATATTTCCTCAGTTTTAAGATGCTATCGATTATACAATGCACTATCCATATAACGACAATTTTGATAGCCAAAAAGAAATGTTCCATTTACTATTATTTCATCTATTTTTACTTTTGTTGCTTAGTTGTATTATTTAATTTCATTGCATTGTGGACAATGAATATGGTTTATATAACATTGTGTTTTTTCATTGTATTTTGTTGGAACATCCTTTATGGGTAGCACATGGTTATTACAAATATGTATGTGTTTATTTAAATATATGTACATAGATACGCATATATATTTAGTGCCATGTTGTTGGCACTAAACAATGTCATTTTGTTATTCAGACATTGCTCATACTTACTTATTTTGAATCTGTTTAATCTGTTGCTCTCTGAGACAGGCATCTTAAGGATTCTATATAGGCTTCTGTTCTCAAAGTTATATTCTTTAGCACTCTGATAATGTTAATTCATTATATTTTTATATTGTTGATGAGAAGCCTAATATTAATGATTCTTCTTCCTTTATGAGTTATCTTTTTTCCCCTCTCTCTCTCACTTGTGGTTTTTAGAATTTTTTTCTGTTTTTAAAAATTTACTTTGTAATAATTTTTAAGTTACGGAAGTGTTGTAAAAACAGTACAAGGAAGTTTCATAACTCCCTTACCCAGACTCTCCCCAATTGTTAACATCTGTTTTTTTTTAACTCTTTTTATCATAGATCCATTAACATTATTTTTTATATAATTTGACAGCAATTTATAGACATGATGTCCCATCACACCTAAATATTTAAATGTATATTTACCGAAAACAAAGGTATTCTTTTACATAACGACAATACCACAATTCAAAGCAGAAATTGCCACTGAGGAAAGATTACAATCTCATCCACAGGTTCCATTCAAACTTTGTCAAATGTCCCAGTGATGTATATATGTGTGCATTATTTTTTCCTTTCTTGTCCAGGGCTAGATGTGTTTAGCTGTCCTGTGACTTTAGTCTCCTTCATCCTGGAGCAGTTCCTCAGTCTTCCCTTGTCTTTTATGATGTTGAGAGTTTTAAGAGTACAGGCTATTTGGCTTATAGGAAATTCCTCTTCTGGGTCCACGGCCACCTCCTTGGATCCACTGCTGGCTCCATGACCCAACCAGCTTTTTGGCTCCAAGCCCAAGGTTACCTCCTCTGTGGTAGGCCATGCTTCCACCTCCAAGGAGAGAGAAGCAGAAGAAAGGAAACCGGCTAGGTAGAGAAGGAGGAGGAGACATAGAAGGGCTTTCTTCTTATCCTTTATGGTCTGAAGTTTTACTCTGATGTTTCTAGATGTGGCTTTTTCTCTTATAGAATTATTTTTTCTGGTAGCACTTGGTATACTCTCACTAAAGCGATCCCGTGACCTGGAAATTCTTTGCCCTGAATCCTCCAACCATAGCTACTCCTCCTTTTTTGTCTTTCTTCTCCTGTTATAGAAATTCTTTAAGTCAGATATTAGCTGAATCTATTTGTTGTGCTTCTTAAAATTTTCTCCCCAGTTTATATATCATTACCTCTGTTTCATGTTCTGGAAGACTCCCTCAGCAATATAGTCCAGCTTACCAATTTACTCTGCAGTAGATGGAGTATGATATTCAGTCTATTTATTACCCAAGTTGTATATTTTAATGAGTGTATTTTTCATTTTTAAAACATTTAACTAATTTTTATTACTATTTATTCTTGTTTCATAACGCTGTGTTTTTGTTTTTGATTAAATTCCTTGCTTTATTTTTTCTGTAGTATTAAATACTCTTTGAAGTTCTTTACAGTAACATTTCCTCAGATGTAAGTTCTTTCTTGTGAGTTGAAGGGCTGAGTTTGTCGACAATCTTTCTTGGTGTTACCATAAGGTTGGTAAATCTTATGCAGACATTTGTCTTCCGTGATAGAATTCCCCTGCGCATATGCTGGCCTGTGGCAGCCTCCTACATGGCATCCAACTTGACCGCCGGGGGATGATGTAGTTCCTCTGATACAACATGACGTGGCTATAGTAAGGGGCCGTATTTCCTTTCAGGATGGTTGCCTTGACTTCTTAGCACAGCAGCTGTGACATACTCCTGATGTAAAGGCTCCAAAGGTTTCCTGCCTGTAATGACATCGATTATGACGGCTTCGTGCTCAGTGGCTGCCTCTTGCACTATGGCTGCGGTTTTCGGTTCGCTGCTGTGGCTGCTAGTCCTTCTCGCCATGACATATCAGAGTTTCATGCCCGTCATGAGGTTCCTTTATTTCTTTTTTACATTTTTATTGTATTTTTTCCATACCATTCAGTCCCCTTAAGCCCTCTCTCGCCAGCAATCACCACACTGTTGTCCATGTCCACGAGTCCTTTCCTTTTTTGCTCAATCCCTCCCTGCCTAACCGCCACCCCCCACTAGCTGTTACCTTGCTCTCCATTTATGAGTCTGTCCTTTTTTAAGACTTTTCTTTTCTTTTTTTCTTTTCCTCCCTCCCTCCCTCCTTTTCTTTCTTCTCCCTCCTTATTCACCTCCCTTTATCCCCCTCCCTCTTCCTCTCTCCCTTCCTCCCTTCCTCCTTTCTCTTATTCTTTGGTTTTGTGTATGAGGAAGAGATAGCAGCAAGTGTTAGTCTGCATCTTAGAACCAGAATCTATAAATAAAGTTTAGTGCCTGTATGTTAATAAATTTACATAAACAATGACATTTTATGTCTTTGGCTTTATAAAGATTGAATCTAACTCTCCTCCGTATTTGGAGTCTAAAGGCCCTTCGAATCATTCTCATCCATGGGCAGTTGTACGTACAGCTCCATAAGGAGAACACTTTTCCTAGGAGACTAATTTGTTTAACAGATTTAGGATTGATACATTGATATTATAACATGGTAGAGCCCTGGGATTTTGTCTGCAATTCCAATTTGATTAAACTCATACTTTTTCTTTATTTTTAATGGAATTAAGTGCTTTTGGAGGTTAAATAGCTTCTCTTGAAAGTCAGCCAAAGATTTTTGACAGATAGCTATTTGGGGACCTGAATGTGGTTCTTCATAAGCATGTCTTGTTTACATAAATCTCTCCTAGCTTTGAAAATTTGATGATTTATTAAAAAGATTCGACAACTTCTATTGTCTTTAATTACATTTCTTGACTTCCACTTTTACTTTGATAAGTTTGTCTATGTATGGGCAATGCCAGTTATATCACAACTTACTCCTCAAGGTTACTTTGGGCACACAGTATTTAAAAAGTATGCTTTAGTTAAGGATATATGGTCTTTTTTGTTAAATATCTAATGTAATGAATTAGAGACTAGAAACGGAAAGGGCATAACAGTCATAGGCTTAAAAATAAGCAACCAGATTGTTCCCTGTATCAGATAGGACTCCCCTGAGTGCATGGGAGGGCCAGGTTTACTCCCGATAGCTTAAGAAAAAGAATACATTGGCTCGTGAAGCAGAAAACCTAGGGGTTTGATACGGGACTCAAATAATATCATCGGGGCTTAGTTTTTCCATTTCCCCTTATGCTGTTATATCCTGCGTTGACTTCATTCTCAGGCTAGCTGTAGGCCTGTCTTCTCCAAGGTTCAAGTCCAGAGGAAAAGGGGAAAGTATCTTTCTGGCCATTGCCACACAAATCCAGGTGACCATTGTAATGGGACCAACTTGGGTCATGTGGTCCCTGACCTTTTCTGCTGGTTCTGTTGCTCTGACTGGTCAGAGACCACCATGGTATAAAATATACAGATGCAGAGTTGGGAGGTTGGGGGGTGGGGCGGACAAACAGTTTGCCAAGGAAAACTGTGCAATTTAACTTAGAGAAGCAGAAGACAGATATTGGATAGTCAAGAATAACACGAAATGTCTGATAGATGTGGTTGGATATACAAGACACAGAGAGAACAGACTAAAAACTACCAAGTGTGTAGAGTCTGAAGGTAGTTGTGAGTTTCTATTTGATTACAGAATTGATCAAATTACAAAGATTTTTAAAAGTCTTGAATTAGTATTCTGTCATCAATCTTACATATTTTCTGTTCTTATGTATAGACTAAAGAAAATTTATCTAAGATTAAACTTTTAAAAAAGAAATACATAGGAGTAAACTGAATAAAGTAAATGTTTCCTTAATTGATCCAAGTGTACTTAAGACCCTTTTTATTTATGATGATGGCCTGGAGGACTTTAGTCACATACCTCCACTTGGCTCTGGTGAGTAGATAAATAGGAGTAAAAAATTCTGTTTGCTAGCAAACTAGGAGTAAACCAAACTATATTGTTTGTTGTTCCCCCAAATCCCATAGACAGTATGCTGCTTCTGATCAGAACTCCATTAATCTTGTTTACCTACCCACACAGTAGCATAAATACATGTAAAATATGGTTGTAATATGGTATTCTAGCCTCAAAGCTGATCTATTTCACCTTCCCCTGAGATCTTAACACAGATCCAAATAGAACAGCAAGAAAACAAGTAGCTACTCCCTGTCTTCACCAACAGCACTCTTTGCCTTTCCTTGTCACTGCCGGAACACCCACACCCATGAGACCAGATAAACACATGCAACAGAACTGTCCTCCCCTCCAGTCACAGGACCATAACTATGCTCAAGCGTTATCTGTGTTTCGGCTTCACAAAAGCTTTTGCAATACTAAATGTAAGGCGTGGTCTGTCTAAAGACCACTTTCATGATAAGAGGAAATTCTTGAGGACTCTAAGGAGGCCCTAGGAACAGTAACTGGAATTGTGGGAAGAGAGATTCATGGTGTTGGGAGTGGTGGGGACTGCACCCTACTCTCACATTTTCAGTGGAGCAGCAAACATAAATCAGGTGTTTTTCTCAGAGTTTCTGCTTATGGATTTAACCTAGCTGCCTCGAAGTGCCTCCACTTGGTATATGTGTGTGAATGACCTAAAGATCCTAGAAGCCTTCCCTCTTCCAGTTTTTGGGAGAGTGAATAAATAAAGACTTGGCAGCCATCACACAGAGGCTGCTGACACCTGCTGCGGACAAATCCAGGGGCAATGTGCTTTCTCTCTTCATTGCATGTTCTGCACGAAGGACTAAACTTTGTTTATCCTCCACCCAGCTAAAGAGATTATATTTCACGACCAGCTGGTTCCCTTTGAGGCAGAATTTGGCTCCTTAAATATAATATGTGTTTAGATAAATGTTTAAGTTGTTTAGCAAAGGACATTAAATTACTATTTTTTGGTAGCTTTTTTTTTGTTTTCTTTTTATTTTTCATTAGCTTAATAGGGATTATTCATGGGTTTGTTGACAATATTTTTGTTTTGTTCTCCCCCATGCCCCAGAGCCTTACAAAAAGACCAAATATTTTTTTACTGTAGAAGGAGTTCTTCCTTTTGTATCATTATTCATAGCACTGTTTTCTTGAGGCTTGATATGATCACAGTAGGTCTAAAGTGATTGACTTTTAATTAATATAAATATTCTCAACTAATTTTGGGGAGAGGCTTTTTTCCTTTCGGCATATTTCCTTTTGATATTGTGTAGTACTTTCCATACTCACTTCTCTCACTATACCGTTATGTGCTTAGAATGACAAACTTAAGTCACAAGGAAGAATCTTAAGAAGCACATCTAAAGACCCACGAACCTCTGCCGAAGCCTTGCAGTGAACACCCACAGTACCTACTGCAGCTCCTTGCATACAATACGTATGCTGCCTTGTTTCTTATTTGACTGAATAAGATGTAAATAGTTTTGAATTATCTGTGTTACTATCCCCAAATCAAAAATGGATCGTAAGGTCAGCGCTTTTCTGGCATCTTCTGTTATGGGACATTTCGATGTTTATGCTGCTCATTTATTTTCAGGGAACCCTAACCTGCCAACGTGCGCTGGATGCTCCTGAAAGCAGTGGACTCAGATGTGACAAAGCTTCACACTGCTTCATTACGGCCAGTTTGCTTGGTTTCACATAAAAACGGGAGCCTAGAAGTGTCAGTCCCTGAAGACTAGGAAGCAGCCACCGTGAACTAAGCTAAATGAGACACCTCTGATTTTTTGAGCATGACTGAGAAACGGATGGTGCCGCGGCTATGTAGGGGCAAATGCAGAGCGGAATGAAGTCAGGCTGCCTAGGTTCAAGAACCGGAGCTTCCCGATCACTAATGTGGACTTGGGATAAATTGTTTAACATCTCTAAACTTCATTTTCCTCGCTCGTAAAGTGGGGATAATAATAGTGTCTAACTCACAGGGTCGATGGGAGGATTACACGAGATCATGCTACGAAGGGACATGGGACAGAGCCCGGCGCTGAATAAACACAGTGAATGTTAGCTGCTAAGTCCTGTCTGCCATAGCTGGTCCCTGACTCTGAACTGTTAAAGCTCTTGGGATCTGCAGTGCTCCTTTTGGCCCTTGATCATGCATTTATTCATCTATCACCATCTACTGAGGTGATTTTAATCCTCCTCGGATTGCTAAAAGCGACTCACATAGTGTTTAAGATAGCAGATTGCTTATTTATTTTAGTGTTTTTCACATTAAACTGACCTCTGATAAATATTTACTCAAAGCTCTAGTTCCATACTAACAAAGCTAAAGGATTATTGTGTTGCATTAATGGAGTAAGAGCATCCAGCTTATAGAAGCTGCTTTACTCCTCATTGTTAGAATACTAGCCTTCACTATGTGAATCTTCACCCTGAGAATGACACAGATAAAAAGGAAGTAGAAGAGGGTCCAGAAATCTTATGTTATACGAGAAATAGTTGAAAGGTCTAAGTGGTGCAGTGGTTGAGAATGTCTCTTCCTCCGGCGTTAGGTTAGGTGCTGTTAGAGAGGTTTGCAGTTTTTAGGTTTCTGTTTATAGTCGAGCTACCTTTTCTGAAGGCTGGACTGGGGGTAGTTACCGTCAAGAGTCACCACACTTTGATTTTTAAAAAAATTTATTGATTTTAGAGAGGGAAGAAGGAAAGGGGTGGGGTGGGGAGAGAGAGAGAGAGACAGACAGACAGAGATAGAGAGACAGAGACAGAGACATCGATTTGTTGTTCCACTTAATTATGCATTCATTGGTTGATTCTTGTTTGTGCTCTGACAGGGGATCAAACCCACAACCTTGGTGTATCAGGACAACACTTTAACCAACAGAGCTAACCAGCCAGCACGGGAAGAGTCTGCATACTTTGGAAGCCCTTCCTCTTGCAGCTACTACAGCTTTGTTTGTAAGTAAGCTTTATTGTCATTGCCATTTTTTTTTTTTTTGCCCCTGAAGTTCTCCCTATAGCCTTTTGCATCTTTCTGTGCTTCTTGAGGGAGTACCCATCAGATCCCCAGAGGCCCCCAGCATAGCTGAATCTTGAATCAAACTTGCATTATGCCCTGCTCCTTATGTTCTAGACCAATGGAAGAAGAACGGGTCAGAAATTAGAACTAACAAACTATAGACAGCCAAGAATCCAAGATTCATGGTCAATAAGAGAAACCTGCGCTGAACAGCGTAGAATCAGCTCTCTCTCTCTCTCTCTCACAGCATGCGCTTGGTTTGAAGACAAACTCGACAATTTGTTTCTATAACTCTACCCTCAATTTTAGACTTCCCTCTCCTTTGAGGATCTTCTTTCTCTCTGTTCCACTCTCTTTTTCTCAAGAGAGCTTTCTGTTTAGTTTATTTTAAATTGTCAGTGCAAAAAAGAGTATGGTAGTATGGCTTTTCTACAAAAGAAAAAGAATTACCATATTTATACTACATTTGGCTTGGAAACCGAGTTTATAAACACATAGGTAAAAACTACCCAGGAAAGCTTTGAGAACTGCTGTCTTTCATGATCTGATCTTTGGGATTATTGAAATTTTGCACTTACAAAGCCAATTGCTTTGATTTTATGTTCAATTTTTGTTTTTAAAATTGGAGAGAAGTCAGTTTCAGACTTCCCTCCAATTTGCAAGTGCTTCCCCATGTGGATTCTCCTGCCCATGCCCGCCTTCTGCTATCCCCTCTGTAACTATAGTGTTGGCTCAGCTGCGTGTTTTGGATATTTTGCTAACAATTCAAATTTGCCATTTTCCCATCACAATTATATTCTCCATTACTTTTTGTTTTCTTTAGCAACAATTGTAATTGATACCATTGCAGGACATTTGTTTGGGGTAAACTCTTAGTCCTATCTGGACATATTTGAAACACTTTGCTGTTCTTGGGGAGCATGTGATGAAAACATTTTATCACATAGCTTTTATTTTCACCGAGCCCACATTAAGCCACGGTAATTTTGTTCTATGTTGTGGAATGCTTTCACTTTTGATAATTCCTGCAGGTTTCTCATTCTCTCTCTCTCATTTTTTTTAATCACAGCAACTAAAGGGCAAGAAACAGCGGCTGGAGTTGCAGTTGTCAGACATTTTAGGCAGTTTTCCTCTTTGCAAGAGCCGGGTCTGTTGAAAATACCAGGCTGTGTATATGTTGAGATTGCCACCCGCTGGTAAGATGGAGAATTTCCATTTTAATTAGTAGGGTAAGAAAACGTGCTTGTTTTCCGTTTCCCAGAGAATGAGTTTATATGATTAGTTTTTAAAAAAATATATTTTGTACATCATTAGGAGAATATAGAATTTCTTTATTATGAAATAAGGAAAGCTATACTGAAAAAAATTTAAATCATTATTATGTAACTAATGAAAAAGTTTTATTTTTACATTTCTTGTTGCTTCTACAAAGGGGAGAGGTGACTTAAAAAAATCTTGGAATCACATATGCCAAGGTGTTATCACCGGTTGTTGTTGAGTACTAAGAGTAAAAGGAATTAAAATAATTTACACCTTTTATTTAGTTACATTTCTTCCCCCTACGGAAATCTTGTATTGCTTTAAAAGGAAATATAAGTCTGAAGAGGAAAAATAACTATATGTGTGTATATAAACTAAAATGTAAGTTTTCAATAATGGCATTTTACAGAGTGTTAAAAAAAAAGCACCATCCCAAATCAATGCCACATTTAACTAAACAGATACAAAAGGAACAAAAGCCTGGAGACTGAACTGCAGCTTTCATCACTCCACTAGCACAAATTTTAAATTCAGATGCATACATAAGAATTTATTATGTGATAAAGATGCCATTTCAAACTCATGTGCAAGGATGCTTGGTTACCTCATATCATTTACCAAATAAATTCCAGATGTGAAAAATTAAAAATACAAAATGAAATAAATTAAAAATATGTACATGAATATTTAGGCTAAGCAAAAATGCAAAGCAAAAATTATAAAGAAGCATACTGAAAACTTCTTTGTATGGCCATTACAGTGAAAGCAAATGATAACTGGGAAAAATATTTATAGCATACAGAACCAACAATATAAATAAGACACTTTTTAAAGAAGACTCTGAAGATTTAAAAAACAAAGGTTAACTTCATTACTAATCAAAGGATTACACATTTTTTAAAAAATAAAAAACTCACCTATAAAATTGGCCATAATTTATAAAATTTCATTATACTCAATGTTGTCAAAAGCACTCCATGTTAGAGAACTATTCTCTTATTTGAAATTACTCCCTTAAAAGATAATTAATAACATGGAAAAATACTCATATCAATGTTAGATTACAAATAGTGTTTAAATAATAACATATTTTTGCCTGTATATATCTCTCCAGAATATTATTCCAAAGTTTTAACTGTGATTATCTGTGTAACTAGAATTATTAGTGATAAATTTTCCTCTGCATTCATTTCTGTATTTTTTAATTTTTGAAAGCAAAACCTTGCAAATATATAAAATGTTCACTAAAATTCCTTTATAACTAGGGTGTATAATAATACATATAGTTTGATTATTATTTTAATGAAAATAAAAGCATGTGTATATATACTTATCTATATTTAGAATTCACTTCGGCAGATTAAAGTTATTTTAGAATTTTAATAATAATTTTGTATTGTTATTTTTATGATTTTATTTCTATGGTTACATATGTTTATTTTCTTTGACATTCATTTTAAAATATTTTACTACTGATAAACAAAAATGTACATTATATGTTAAAATCATCTTTAGAAAAAATTTAATGAAGTGGAAAATATTTAGGAAAACTGGTTAAAAAGAGGAAAATCCATGTGCAGTATTATGCAGTTCGTTCACAATTTGATAGGAGTGCATGTATATATCTATTTTATTTATATATGATTTTTCAAAACTTGGAAGGACATGTTCTAAAGCTTTAATTGTGATTATCTATAGTACTATGGATGTAGATAATATTTTTCTTCTTTATTCATTTCTAACTTTTTAACTAGAAAGAGTTAAGTCCATACATATATATCGAATATGCTTTAAATACATGCAGCTTTATTGTATGTTAATTATTACTTCAATAAAGCTGTTGAAATATACAGTATAAAAGTGTGCTACCCAATAAAAAAAACCCAACTCTCTTTTCATTCTAAAAAAAAAATTTAAAAAAGCAGTGTTAGCTTTGTACTAACTCAGTGGCATTTCATTCCATTTGTAGGTATGTAGAATACCCAAGACATTTAAAAATATTTCCTCACTGGCATTTGGCACAGTAATGAATCAGCCCTTTAAACCAGTTTACATGCGTTCAGATCTACATATTCTTTTCTAGAGCAGGAGGGACAGGATGTAAAATATTTCCACTTATCAAGATATGTTAGTTCCTAAAAGAAAATTAACATCATGTACAAGGAGCTTATTTCCTTGTGGAAACATTCAACTATTTTTATTTTTTCATCAAATGAAGATGAGTTCTTGCCCTGGCCAGTGTGGCGCAGTTGACTGGAGCATCGTCGTCCCATGGGCCGAAGGGTCGTGGGTTCTATTCCTGGTCAGGGTACATACTCAGGTGGTATGTTTGATTCCCCAGTTGGCGCATGAACAAGATGGAAACCAACCGATGTTTCTGTCTCACATTGATTTTTCCCTCTCCCTGCCTTTCTCTCTAAACAGCAATGAAAAAAAAATGTCTTCGGGTGAGGATTAAAAAAATAAAAAAGAAAATGATTTCTTATAAGAAACAAACAAGGCAGCAAACACGATCCAACTTTTCTGAGGGAAAGCACTTACTCTGATAGTAGAGCTTCTCATTAACACATTCTTGGCTTCAGCAGTAATTTTATTGATTATGTGAACTGTTAAATAGTCCATCTTCAATGCAAATGTAACTTTAAAATGAAAAATCTGACATCAATTTCTTTTCCTCAAGCAACTTTAGAACTAAATTAAATAAAACCCTTGACTTGAGGCAGCCAGTCTTTTCTGATAAAGCTTTCAAATATCCGGCATGCTAAAGCGTGTTGCTGGCTATGTGAAAGATGATAGTAGACAAAGAATGACACTGTCTTAATCATTTTTTAATAAAGAAAAATAGACAGCTCTCCTGTGTAGCTGCACATTTCCTGACTGGCGGACAATACTAATATGTATCCAGATATACAATGATTTATCAGCTAGTCTTGCTGAACTGGCTGTGCGGAGACCTTTTGTACAGATGCTCCTATGTCACAGCTGACTTTCTAGTCCCTTCTTCCTTACTCGCAAGAGTTGCACTCTCAAACCCAAGCAGCTAATTTAAAAATAGTAATGCGTTGCACAGGCATAAAGAATGGATGAAAATACTCATCCCCGAGGTATGTCTTCAGTAGATTATAATACGAATTGCTTAATTATTTATTAATAGTTGCTTTATAAATTCCTCAGGTTTTGCTGAAGGATATAAACTGTGAGATGGGAGAGAAGAGCTAGAGAAGTGAAATCGTCACGGGACATTGTGGTTAAGGGTTTCATATGCCACTAAGAGGCCATTCCATTTTATCTTGCAAGTGCTGTGGGGACAGAAATCTTTTCATAGGCGATTGAAAGGTCAGATTTATGTTTTCTCTGTGTGATGGAAGATGGATTTGAGGGGATAGGGAAGAGGCAAGTACTAGTTAGGCGAATGACTGTGAAAGCCTGAAGTGAAGAGTTGCAGTACAAGTGCAAAAGACAGCGGGGTTGGGGGTGAGGGAAGCACAGGAGTATTTAAAAGGTAAAGCATGTAGGGAAAACATTGGTAGTTGAGTGAATACGGGTACCAGAGATAGTGCAGAGGGAAGACTTGAGTTTTCTTCTTTATATAATTGGGTAGATAGCAGCACCCTTAACTGATATTGAAATCACAGGTGCTGATGACCATTAGAAGGGGAAATGTAAGAGGCTGGCTGACCTACTTTCCTAATGGATAATAGTTACTCAGAAATTTGTTAAATTTTTATTGAATTATTAGGGCGACTTTGGTTAATAAAATTACATAGGTTTCAGGTGTATACTTCTTTGATACATCGTCTTGTATATTGTATTGTGTGTTCACCACCCCAAGTCATTTATTGCCACCACTTTACTCTCTTCTACCTCCCCCACCTCCTTTTCCCTGTGATAATCACCATACTGTTGTCTGCATCTGAGGTTTTTGAGGGTTTTTTTTTTGCTTAATCCCTTCACCTTTTTCACTCACCCTCCCAATCCCCTTCTCTCTGACAGCTGTCAGTCTGTTCTCTGTGTCTATGAGTCTGTTTCTATTTTGTTACTCAGTAATTTTACAAAAGCAAATTGTATAGACAGATATACAATAAACAATGACAGGAAAATTACAGACAAAGCCCTCCAACTAAATCACAAAAGGCCAGGAAACACATAAGAACGTTTTTATGAAGATGGAACAATTAGATTGCATTAATTGTACTTGTTCTGTTGCAATGGGAATGATTTTACTTGCTATAATTATGAGCTCTGCTATAATGGGCATTCACCTTGTATATCACCTATTCATTCATTAGAATGAGGTTTTTTTCCCCTTTTACAAAGTAAATACATAATAAGATCAAATAAATTTTGATGATTGCCAACAGATGGTGAGGGGCTCAACCTCAGACCATCTGATCTTTTGCTTTTCAGTTCTTTCCGGCTGTTCTTTCTACTTAATTACCTTCCCCTCACTTCCTAATCCCTTCCATGTAATTCTATACCAAGATTGGGTCTAGCACTCTTTATTAATTTTCCACAGCCTACACTGCTTTCTGATAAGATAGTCTTTCTTTTTAGCTGTGCTGCTAATGGATCTGAACAGTCTAGTTTTAGCAGAACCACGTCTTTGCTCAATTTATTAATTCAGTTAAACACTGAGAATTTAAAACTTACTCTGACAGTTTGATCTCACTTCACATCTGACACAATGGATCAACCACCAGTAATTTTATATAATCAAAGAACTATTTTAACTGACCTGTCTTTTAAATCTTTCTCATATGAGACATTTATTTTTTTCAATCAGACTTACTGGAGTTATATATGTGCTTCAGAAAGAATTGCCTTTCTTACATGAATGCATTTATGCATCTTTTATGAATGAAGCAGAGAAAGTATTGCCATAATAAGTATTTTAATGATATTTTAGGGAAGTACATAAACGGTAGGAATTCATTGAAACTCAGAAGGCACCTTCGAAGGTAATTTACTATAGACTTGGCATGTATATATAATACACATCTAGACAGAACCTCTTTTTTTTTCTTTTGACAAGTACTTTTTAATGTCCAGTTCAATAGAAAGAGACTGTTTCCATGTCTTATTCAATAGTCCCTAATAGCACTGCTTTAGCAAGATAGAGTAATAGATTTCTGTTGATTAGAACTTCCTGCATTATAGATGTGTTCTCATGTTTCTGTCTTGTTTACCAGTAGTTTAACCAAATGCTTATTCTTTTGATGCAGAAATTGCACACAAAAAACTATATATTGTTAATCATTTCTAATCAAATAAGGCTCATTTTAAAGATATCTTCTATGCTTTGTGGATGACATTTTTCCGATAATGAAAGTAATAAAAGTTTATTTTAAATTTTTGGAAATATAGATAAAGAAAAACCCCGACAATCCTATAATCTCATTAGAGATGATGGCTGTGAAAATTTTTGCATACTTTCTCTCTGGATTTTTAATGTGTCTCTGTATAAAATGAAAAATTAAAAATAATTGGATTTATATTGTATATAACAATTTATACAGATAATCACTACGCACATTTAATCTATGTGAATTTATCCTGTGTGTGTAAGAGAGACAATAATTGAAATAGATTTTTAAAATTTCTCCTTTAGTTTGTTCATGTAATAAATACGAGATGGAGGATAGGAATTTGCTGTGTACTGAATCAGTCTCAATTTTGCTGTCTCTCATAGTATACACATCTTGTTGCAATGACTGTGATTCTAATGGTAAAAATACATATTTTTCCTACAACATGTTCAAAAGTCAAGCCAACGGCATTCGTGCTCAACCACAGAAACAGTTGTCTATTCTATTATTAAAAAGAAAAAAAAAACCTGTGCTGGAGTTATAGTATTTGATGTCCAACCTGGAGCTTTTTAAGGGTAATGTTAACTATATGAGATCTTTTTTCATCAGTTGCTGATTTTAAAACCTATTTCCTGCATGAGATGTAACTTCACTGTAATCTACTGTTGTAGTATATAGTTATTAATTTTTCCTATATCGAGTATTTTTGAGAACATTTTTCATTTTTAATAACTTTATTGAGATCTATCACATGGGTGTGTCATATCTACTTTAACCATTCCACTAACTTTAGACACTTGGTTAATTTCCAATGTTTTGCTCTAAATAAGGCTGTGAACAACTGGTGTGCCCGTGATATGATGTAATGGTCAGCCATTATTCTTGTGCATGTACTTACTACTATTGTAGTGTCTTTCTGTCTTTCCTTCAGGTATTTATTTTTTCTTTTTTTTTACCACTGCCATGCTGTTAAGATATAGGAAGGAGGAGTATTTGACTGCACAATAACCGATAGAAGATCGCCTTCGATAGAAGAGGAGGCAATAAAACACACATTCTTAATACAATCTTTCGGTGTTTTGTGGAGACTTCTTGCCATGATACCTCCTGTTCAGAGGGTTGGATTGGCGCTTATTTGTGTGAACCAGTTCAAAGGGTGTATTTGCTGTGGCTTTCTCTGAGAGGAGTAGTGTTTTGGTTTCTTCTGTTGACTTCATGATGCAAATAGCCATGGCATCTTTCAAAGTGAGAACATTTTTGTGCTCGTCCTTCAGACCCTCGTAGCTCTCCCTCTGAGCTTCGGTTGCCCTGGACGGCTGCCCTGCAGCATTGCTGTGTGTTGCTCTGACTTGGGCAGTGGAAAGGAAAGCAGGGCCTCACAGCTTTATGAGAAACTCTTCAGATGGGCTCTCCTTGTCCAAAAGTCTTTAGAAAAATCAAGGATCCACTTCCTAGGATACAATGCCAGGTGTGGACTAATAAGTGGTCAACAGTATAAATATTTTTGAGGCTTTTGATACACACTGATAAATTACTCTCCAGAAATTTTGTACCATTTTATACTCATACCAACTGTATATAAGACTGATCTTTTGGCTAAAACATTATTATTTTTAAAAGAAGCATAACCATAGGCCAGGCAAAGTTTTACTTTGTATTTCTTTAATTACTAAAAGGATCGAACATTTTTTTTGCATGTTTAATGATCCTTTGTCTTTTATATTTTTATTTGTGCTCTTCATCCCCACCTCCTGGAAATTTTGGTGTAAGAATTTTTGTTTTAATTAATATCTAAGAACTCTTTGTATTTTATGTTCTTATTTAAAGGTAAAATACTCAAACCATGTGTAATAAGGTACATGTTTTTCAGGAGAAAGTAGGAATAGGAGGAGGGTGAGAAGGGTAGCTGGGCAGCAGGCCTGCAAGTAGAGATGTTACTATGGCCTTTCACACCCTCTCCCCCTTTAAAAATTGCCCCACCTATGGCTTGTGGTGCCTTGGTAGCCACGTGTTATACCACATGACTTTAATGATCATAGTTGATGGGATGTATACTTGAAGGTCACCAGTTAATAGGCTGCCAAGGGATTTATGAACTGCACCGGAATCTCTCCCCAAGGAGAAATTTAGAATAGCAAGCAGAAAAAAAAATATTAGCAATTAATAGTAGATCTGAAAGGACAAACATGCAGAATATGTATTAACGAGATTCATGGTGGAGCTGCAGAGAAAGGAGTCACAAATTCCTGCTCCTGAGAACTCTAAAACCACCTTCACTAGAGAGCCAAATTCCAGCTCCATCTCAGCGAGGCTGCCTGCCTTTCCTACTCTTCTTCTTCTGTGTGTGTTCCTGTTTCTTGAGCTCCCTTGAGTGGGTCTCTATTATTTACATTTAAGTGAACTTGAAGATCAGAATGATTCTGAGGAAAAGTACTTATGATACAGGTTTAAAACTATCTTAGTGACTGTGGCTCTAATCAAATCTTAACAGTCATTTTTACAGTTAATTCTTCCTTTCAGCAATTTCTTCAATATAAAGTCATGGGGTGGACAGTCTGTATTAGGAATTGTGCTAGGTGGTAAAGGAAATACAGTGATGACTCAGACAATCTCTGTCATGTGGAAGCATACAGTCCAATCACACTTTTCTACATAGCGTGGTCTTTCTTTCCTGCAGATTGTCAGATCAATGGTGACCAACTAGTTGCTAGGCAACTTTGAAAGACAGGAATACAGAAAGGATGCAGCTTCATTCTGATATGAATTCATTGAAATGTTTGTCAAGAACTGTGAAGGGTCTGAAATTTTCTCTGCTTTAAAGCTGTTAGCCTGTCACAATTTAATAGATGCTGGCAGAAGACATGCGACTTCTGAGTCAAAGACAAAGGACTTTATTACTCACAGCAAGGCAAGCAACATAAGTTTTATGCTTGCGTCTGGTCCCCTTGTCCATGAGGGCAATGCAGAGAAACACGGGTGACTGCGTCACAACTGAGGGTCACCAAGCAAAGGGAATCCAGGTGTTTGACAATGGGCTGCAGGAAAGCCAGCCTGACATTTGCCCAGTGAAACATTTTCTTTTCTATAGCGGACAGTGACCGCACTCCACTCTGCAGGGAATCACACGCACACTCTCTCTCCCTCAAGACTATTCTTCACTATGACTACAAACACCCTTGAAAAGATGGTCCAAAACAAAGGTCTTCAGTGACTTTGCTTGCAAGACATTTTGCAGCAACACTCAAGACTCATGGAGTATTGTGTCCCAGAAATGTTCTTTCGCTGGATACTTTTTTAAACCATTTAGGCTTTGGTCTTATTTCTACTAACCCTCAGTATCTACTTAATCTAAGATTGTCCTACATTCCTTCATTTTTACCATCTCCTGTTTATAGATGTATTAAAACTTTTTGTTGTTGTTGTTTTATGTAACAGAAACCAACTTTCTCTAGCTTCAGAAAAAAAAAAGAAAGAAAGAAAGAAAGAAAGAAAGAAAGAAAGAAAGAAAGAAAGAAAGAAAGAAAGAAAGAAAGAAAAGAAAATTAATGGGAGGCTACAAGATTATTTCATAATTCAAAGAACAGCCAAAACCGTAGAACAGGGCTGGGACCATATCAGAAGATGAGAGTTGTTTCTAGAATGTCATTGTTAGCAAACTTCAAGTTCAGTGACTCCCAGTCTGTCACCTTCCACTCCAAGTTCTAAATTCTCGGAAGAGAGCTGTTGAATGGCCCAGCGTGGCTAAGGCTCTGCCTCTTCCTTTTCAATATGCCCAACGGGGAGCACTGTAAATGGACAGACCTCATATACCTTGGCTGTTCCCAAATTAGGAGAGATTCCTGGGAGCTTTGGAAACCTCCTCAATTGTTCAACTATATCTGGATTTGTTTGATTGCTATTTTAAGCTCATAAAAGAAATACAGTTATTGTTTTCAGCATTATTCCACTTCTTAAAAAAAATTAAATTGAATACAGTTTTGCTTTCTCTATCTTTTTTTTTTTTTTTTTGGCCATCTTCAGCCATTTCTCAATTTTTTTGTTTTTGTTTTTTTTGGAGTCATTGTGTGAACCGATCTAAGCCAATTTAGTGAGTCGAGAGTTTTAGGGAAATATAGCTAGCCTCTGGTGGTTGAAAATAGATAAGGAAAAAGGACTCATGGACATGGACAACAGTGTGGTGATTGCTGGAGGGAGGGGGTATGAGGGGACTAAAAGGTAATGGGAAAAAAATACAATTAAGATTAAATTAAAAAGTAAATAAATAAAAGAAAATAGATTGGACTGTATGTTTTTTTATTGTCAGTGTTGTTCTAAGTGGTATACTACAAGTAGTGCAAGGCTTGGCTCAAATTGTGTTAATATTAAATATTTTTAACTAGTCATATATCTTCAAGACCATGATTTCAACAATGAAAATTTATCTTTAACATCTTTTATGCCAGTTAATATATCGTTTGGTATAGATTTCAATAATGCTATTTGAAATACCAGAGTAGCCACATCTAAGGTATAGATAGATTTACCTAATTAGGGTATTTACAAGGTTACTTAGCCCTGAAGTGTGGACTGTTATTACCTTATTACACACATACACATATATATACTTGAGACTTCCCATGGAAGTATTTCTAAAGTAAATTACCAGAAAGATAATATAATAGGTCAGAATTTAGGCATTTAGTCATGCACTCATGCTAATTTTCATATTCCTTTGTAATTAACATTCCTCCTGACTGAATTAATTAGGTTTGCAATAAGTAATCACATTTATAATACTGCAACTGTTCCCAAATTAACTGCTTACGTGTTCAATGAGCCATTCCGTGTTTTCATTTAAGTAGCTTAGAGAGCCCATGATTTCAGAGCTGTGGTCCTAAGCATTTTTGGGGGAGAAGGGCACAGAATCATACCAGAATATGTCAATAAGATGATCACAGCAATAAACGAGTGGTTTCCAAATGTGAGGAGTACATGAGAGTCACCTTCGTGTGTTCATTGAAAATGCAGATATCTTGGGAATTCTGGTTAGATAGATATTGTGCAGGGTCGTGAGAACTTTAAGAAATATTGCACACTGTCTTAAAAAAAAGGTACTTGTGCACATACTTCCAACTTTACAGTGACTTCAGTGCAGGGTATCACAATCCTATAGCTCTAGTCTAGTACATTTTTTCTCAAGACTGACTGCATATTAAAATCACCAAGGGATTTTTAAAAGAATATTTTAGAGCAATTAAATCATAATATGAGCAGTATAGGGTGACTAATCTTTCTGCATGCTATTTTCCCCAACCCAGAATAGAGGCTAGAGATTTCTCCCAATGTATCAATCCATTTTATTGAATTAGGCTCACTTGTCAGAAGCCTAGCAAAAGTGATAATAAAAAGAAGCCCAGTTACCCTATAAATCTTATAAAATACACAGTTTAAATTTGTGTATCGGTGAGAAGGCACATCATTTTTGGCATTGATTTGTCTTTCTCTCTTCAAAGGTTCAAAGGATTTACTCTGTTTGATAGATAGTTCTCCCAAGCTTGAGAGAAAAGCAGCACTCTTTTTATAATTTATTGTGGCAAGGTAAGTGTTTATTGTGACATTTTAGTTGAAGAAAATCTAAGAAAACATGTGGGGCTTCAAATTAACCCTAAGTTCTCTATAGTTTAATGGCATGCCCAACAAGAGCTAAAAGTAAATACTCATTGTGAATAACTCAGAGAAACGGTTAAATGGGTAATTTTATAGATGTTACCTGAGGAAGGTTTTAAAAAACTCTTTGATTAGAAACATATCATGATGAGCAAACTAGAAGATGGAAACTTTAATTTAGTCATAGTGATAAAAGTTTTTGAAATTATTTTAGACTTCTGTATTATAGGGAGAAAGAGACCTATAATCAGTGACAGAAAAACTATGTTGGAAATAACTATAATCAAAGCTTCTTCTATGTTTCTTTGAAGTGGATCCACTTATAATATTACGCGTATAGACATTCAGAGCACTGGCAATAATAGGTGATTTAATGATGTTTAAAGCCCTTGAGTAAATGTAATAGGCTAAGAATTTTTCCTGAGGACATGAATTTAATAATTATGATCATTTCTTGTGCTGATAACTGTTGAATTAGGATTTCCACTATCACAGACAAAGTTTTAGAAAATCAGATTGTGAAAATTAAGTGTCAGAAGTTTGTCTAATTTAACACGTATGAGTTATAGTTTGTTTGTGTAGAACTGCCTCCCAAATAAGCAAAAGGACCATTTCTAAGTGCGGAAAGCTTTCTAAAACTGGATGCACCTGATGGCACAGGGCAATAGACCAGTTGAATGCAAATTTGTTCTGTTCGTCAGAAACTTTACTTATTTTTTAACTGTTAAGGTGAAATTGTTGTTTTTGTTTCTGTAAAAAAAAAGATGAAAATGTTTTCCAACTTTTAATAAAAGCTCAGTGCCTTTTTATTGTATTGTGGAGGATTCACCCCAATTGTGAGGGTTTGGACCTTTGCTGGAATCTATTTGTGGTAGGAGAAATTGAAGTGTAATTGAATTGTAGATGTGCTATCATTTTAGGCCACTGCTGTCAGAGAAGATAGTACTTGTGGGAAGGTGATTACTTTTCATAGCCATGGAGTTAATGGCTTTCAGGAAAGATCCAGCCTTGTGAGGGGATGATAGCGATGGTGCTAGGTATCTGCTCTTCCCCCAAATTTGCAAGCTGTTATGCATCCCTGTTTCTGATGCTAATAGTCCCATGGACTGTGGCAGGGTTATCCCCATTTAATAGGTGAGGAAATGGTGGAGATAGGATTCAAATCCAGATGGTTCTGTTGCCTAAGCCTCTGTTCTTTCTGTCACCATCCTCTTATCTGTTTCATATAATCCCTAAAACTCCTTGTTTAAATCCTGAAGGGTGACTTACTGCAATTTGGGACAACATTTTATAGTATCGGACAGTTCTACTCACCCAAAAGTCCATTCTCATTTTGAACTTACATTTGCCTCCTTGCGACTTCTGCTTACTAGGGAGATATTAAGGATAAATTAGAGAGGGTAAGAAAAAAAACGGGAGCCAGTATAAACCCCATGACAGTAGGCCACCATGGAAGCTGAAGAGAAGGCTGTGTGTCTGGGGGAGACAGGAAATAAGCACAAGAAGCTGTCCTATTTTCTCCTAAAATTGAATTTTCACTCTCTGATGGTGTGCTGGGTGGCAGTGTTTTACGACTGGGGTGTTCTATTATCCAGTCAGCAGGGGGAGCCCTGAACTTGAAGTGACATCCCGCAGGGAGAGAAGGGCCATCCACTCTCTGCACAGTGGTTTGTGAGTAGGAGCTCTTATCCTGCCTGGCATTAATAGGGCCCATTTACAAAAACTGTTTCTTTTTGTTTTTTTTTCATGCTGTTTACAGTTAATTAAGACATCGGACACCAAGAGCAATGCTGCACTAGGAAAATATATTCATGGTAGTGGTAAAGTGCATTCTGTGTTTATGAATTTCTTTAAATATGTAGTGAATTGCAGTTTTAAGGATACCTTTCTAGAATCCATTAGGATTGTTAATTCTGGCAAAAATAATTTTTATACCTTGGGCTCAGAATAATAGCTCTACTTGGAAGCAGTTGGATGAGGGGAAGACATTTGGTTTTATGAGGTGATTCGTGGGTTCCTGAAAAACGTGTTCCAATTTTTGTCTTTAGAACCTTTTATGGTGACACGAATTGCAATCCTTTTAGGCTAAAACTTCTTTTAAATATATATCTACAACTAAAATATGCATATTTTACCTAAAAGGACCAACTTTAATCGATCTCCATTATTAAGTTGGTTCTTATTTGGAAAGTTTCTGTGGGCAGGTGCGTGTTGCTTGTTCAAGTACAAGGCTGGTTCACAAAGCATCTGCACTGCCGCGTTAAAGGATAGGACGGAGGCCCCACAGCAGGGAAGTGAAGGAACGAAAGACAAACCTCCTTCATCTGGGCTGGTGCTGGTTGGTTCTCCCAAGTCTTAGAATAGGAGAAACAGCATGTTCAGTTGAAATACGAAAGTCATAGTTCAGAGAAGTACAGAGTTTAATGAAGTGAGTAATCCTTTCTTAGGTTAGTAGTTCATCAGATATGTTTTTTGGTGATGGACCCCTTAGAATAGCTGAAGAAAGTTGTGGGCCCTTTCCCAAGACAAATGCGCATACACACAACACTTAACACTCTATTTCAGGACTTCATTGATGTTCCACCCTCCCCAGAAGTCCCTCACGAATTCTTGTTTAAAGGAGTAGCCTCTGAAACGACGGGTAGGGAGGTACATGCAAACCAGGGTGTGTGCGAAATGATCCACTGGAGTGTGGAATTTTGTATTTGTATTTACTTTCTGCCTTGTAAAGTTTTTATTCCATGTGGGTTTTATATCGCACATAGTGTATTAGTACCACTGTACACATATAACATTTATATATACATGGAACAACAAAATTAGTTGTAAGAGCTCACACTTTTACTGATAGGGCAGCACAACTCAAGATTGATAGACTGCCAATGCAGAGAGTGATGTTAATTAAATTTAAATTATGGTCTTGTCTCTTCTTAAATTGGAGGACAGGGATAGGAGAATTAATCAAGTGGTGACTATCAGTGACGGGGAATTTTTGACCTAATGATGACAAGTAGCATCTGTCCACATTTCACGAAGCACTTTCACACCTGCCCCATTCGATCCTCCCACTGTGAGATAGGTAGAATCGGCACACCAATGGAAATCTCTGAGAGCAGGTATGCCAGCCAAATTCTCAGATACCGTATGACACTTTCCCAAGGGTCCTTGGCTAGCTAGTGGTAGAGCTGGTGCTCATAACATTGGCCACTAACCACAAATTATGTGTTCGTTTCACTGAACCACAGGGACAAGTCAATCATAATGGGCTGTCTATGGCCCTTTTGCTGCAGTTACTGGTGCTCCCTGAGGACACTGAGTTGTCAAATCCCTGGCTGATCCAGGCACAAGGACAGAAAACATATTTTAGCTCCTTGATCAGAGGGCCAGGAAGCTGAGCTAACAATTCAGCATTAGCTCCCTCCTGTTGGTGCTGTAATACCAACATATTTCAAAACAGACAGAGGGCTCTGGCAGGGTTTAGATACATCTATGTACTGAAAAGATTTATAATGGGTTATTAAATGGGAGTTTTGAGGCTGGCTTCATAGGAAGTGCCAACCACTCTTTCTCTCAAATTTCCCCCAGTGCCACTGTCAAAGGCGAAGTATGCATCTAGATGAATTGTTGTTCTGACCCAAAATGACATTTCCAACTTTTCTTATATATAATCCAATTTCTGAACTTCCTTTTCAGTGATATTAAGTGGAATAGCATAAAAAAGACTTCTGGCACTAACGATAACAAATGTGTTCCACATCGCTCAGGTGTCTTTGCTCTTTGCCAGTGCATTAGCTGCATTGATTTTAGAATTTTAAATGACTCTTTTACTAGACTTGATTAATATCTCCTCCTTTCTCCTTGGCTACCTTGTTCCTTCCCTTTCTCGGGCGTGATCTTCCACGCCACACTGGCATAACCTAGAGACAGCTGCCCTTCACATAACCACGGGTCGCGAGATGTGAGGAGGATCTCTCGGGCCTGGTGATTAGCCGCAAAAGAGGGGGCTGGCCATGCAAGGAGCAAACCTTCAAGACATTGCCCAGGCCCTGGGAGCACGCCCAGTGGACCTCCTGGCTTGATGAGCACGAGACTTCTAACATGTAGCTTCCAGGGGAAAAGCATTTAGCCAGGCAGAAGGCTTGAAAGATTTCTGGCAAGAGCTGACCAGCTCAATCCAAACACCACTGTTGCTGCATAGGGCTTAGGTCCATTTCCTGAGTTCCCTCGCATTAATCAACAGTGTCCTCTGCCATCCTTAGAGAACACCTTGTTTAAAATTGTGTGCACACATTATTTTATCCTCTCTGCTACAGAACGGCGAGACCCCTGCGGATGCTGCTGCTGTCCTGAGGAGGTATGGCTTTGCACACTCCTCCCCAGGGACCCCAGAGTGGCTGGGACACTGTGAATGATGAGTCTTTGGCTGGGGTTTTCCTTCTCTTTTAGAAAATAGGTGGGCAGGGGGTTGATGAGCCGTTACCTGGAGCGGCCACTCCTCCACCAGGATTGTTTGAATTTGTTGATGGCTTATTTCTTTTCATAATATTTTCAGAGTCAATTGGTTGTAAATGATAAAAGTGCTATAAGTACATTATAGCACATTTGGAAAATTTAGGCATGAAAATTATTCTTATTACCTACTTTTTAGAATTTTTATATGTGTTTTAATAGATTTCTGAAAGTGTACTTGAATATTATATTTTGAAGACTGGACCATTTCATTACAGGCATTTTTTCTTTTGTTTAATCACCCTCATAAACGAAATTGGGGTACCAAAATGTATTCCACTATTATTTTTCTATTATTATCTATTAGATATATCATTATTTATTCCTCATTGGTTTATTTATTGGATATACCATCACTTGTTTCCTCCTTGTTACCAATCAGATATACCATTACTTATTTAGCTATTTGCTTGCAGACTCGCACCGATGAATAAAAGGTCATTAAGAGACTGTTAGCTTATGAAACCTACCTATTTGGATTCAGTTTTGATAAATGTCATTATTATCATCATCTAGCACACGGTTTGTCTCAGAGTTGGTGTTCAGTAAATGTTGGTTTTCTTCCTTCTTCTTATCGTTCTCCCCTCTTTATACTAACCTTATGGTTATATCTTGTACTATAACCTGGGGGCATAGCATATGTCTAACCCATTGATTTCTAGTTCGTTATCATAAGTTTACCTTGGCTGTTTTCAATCACTAATTTATGGGGGGTTACTAGTATTCTGATCTCAGAGGTTTAATTTTCTTTATATTGTTTGGTCAGGTATATTGATTCGGTCTTGCCAGACATAGAATATTACAGCTATAAAAGATTGTGGAAATCACCTTAACCAGTGGTATCCCAATTAGTGCACATCAGCATCTGGCAAGGTGCTCTTAGAATACTGATTCCTTACAAGACCTTTGTGGATGGGGACTGAGACCCTGCATTTTACTCAACATCCCAGCATTTGATTCAGGCAGCAGCAGGACCATCATTTGAAGTTCCAATTTGGTTAGTAGACCTTGCTAACTTCTTAGAGTTAATGTTAGATTTTCATCATGTTCAGTCTTTCGCTTTTAAAACTAATTGAATCTTGAGATGACTTATAACAGGAGGCAAATATTACAATCACAATTATGTTCTGCAACAGGAAATAAGCTCTAAATGAATCTTAACATTTTACTTGACACATCACTATGTTTAAGTGTATTAAAGATGTCATTGAAAGGTACAGGGAAGGAAAAGGAAATTGATTTGGCAGGTAGGTGTTCACGGTACTATTATCCACAACTGTCTACGTTGATTGACAGCACACACATTACCTCTTCACAGGCATTGTACTCAAGTTGCATCAGATTTAAGTGTGTGGCATTTTTACTGAATATTTGAAACTGTTTTAGTTAATAGTATTAATTGTGCATAGACCAACTTTCAGCCACTGTTTCGAAGTGCTTAATGGATAATAAACTAAAAGCTTCTGTGGATCTCTGCTTGGAATAAGCTTCGGTCAACAATGCCATGTTGCTTAGGAATTGTGCATTTTGAGTAGCACAAATGTTTAATAGTTCAGAGAAGGAGTCTTCCCCATGTTATAGATATAGAAACCAAAACTCAGAAAGGCGACGTGCTCAAGGTCAATCAGCCGAAAGAAGCAGAGCCGGTGCTGGCACTCGGATCTCCTGGGTCCTTGTTCTCTGTTCTTTCTACCAAACCAAATTGTCCTTTTTGCAATAGTCTCTATCTAATGAGAAATACTCAGTTTAACGGCTGGTAGAGATGCCATAATCTATATTTATATTGCAAAGAGCATTAAAGCAAGGAATTTTACTCAGTATTTTCTTTTGGAAAACCAAACATGCTTTATTTCATTTTTTCACATTTATTTAAACATCTCACATATACAAAATAGGTACAATTTAATTTTTCTGCTTGTCTGAGAAACAAGGCTTCTTTGGAGCCGTGGGAGAGGATGAAAATGAGACTGGCAAAGAACAAATGCTGAATTTAAAGAAGACGACAATGTTGGGCAAATGATCTGCATACTTTATTCAGGCATAAGATGTAAAATATTGATGCAAAATCAAATAAAAAAAAAACAATGCAACTCAATACAGAGAAGTACCTCTTTTCAAATTCTTCTAGCACCATCAACATTCTTCAAGTATTTGAAATACTATTAATTAGCACCTTTGCATTTTGAACAAAACAAAGTAAGTACCTCAGCTCATCTCTGTCTGGTTCGTCACTGAATGGTGTGGATCACACTCACAGGAAAGTGTTTTGAGGTAGTTGAAACCATTGGAAGTTTGGGTTTTAAACTTCCCTCTGTGGAAGATATTCAAAAGCCACAAGTGGTGCAAGTGTTCATGGTTTTTATTTTTCAATTTTTATTTTGGTTTTCTTACAAAGGTTGACATTTTCCACAACAGGTGTAAGAATGTTGAAAAAATTCCAAATCTTTTGGGGAAGGGAAGAGGGAGAGGGGATTAATTCAATCGTATTGCACAATGCTCTGATCAATCCTTCTCTTTTGCCCAAAATTTAAGCAAGTAGATGTGCAGAAGAAATGGAAGGATTCAGCTTTTAGTTAAAAAGAAGAAAAAGAAATGGCAAAGAGAGAAAGTTTTTCTTTTTAGATTTCCTTTCTTTTAATTTAGGTTGAGTTCATTTATTTGAAACAGACTGGGCCAATGTCCAAACCGAATTCTTGGTCAGCGCCACCGATGTCCAAAATTGCAATATCAAGGAAAGGCAGGCGAGATGGCTTGTTTGTTTTGTATTCGATGATTGTCTTTCCCCATTCATTTGTCTTTTTCTGTTTAAAAAAAGAGAAAATACACATAAAGCAGCACTATTTGGGAATCTGATATCATCTGAACGTTAGATATAGTAAGAACCAGTTTTTGGCTTGTGTCATTCTAAAGATATCTGTCCCAGATGAATGAGTTCATCTTTGAAAGAGCAGCATCAGGGATATCTTTAGGGGAAGAGGTTTCCTACCAGTATAATAAAAAAAAAATTCAATACATATTCCAAGTGATTTATAGCTACATTATCATTTTCAGGATGTATATGTGTGTGTGTCTGAGAAGGGAGAGAGCTGGAGGGTATGCTGTATTGCTATTAGTGCATTTAAATTTTTCTTTCATTTATTGCATATTGTAGAGAAAGCATGAAGAAAAATTAAGTGCAGGCCATACTAGTAAGTAAAATAAAATACATATAATTATAAACTATAGCTTGGGTCCTTTTAACCTCAAGTAATTTTAAGTTATGGGCATATATTATCATTTAAGAAGAAAAAAGAAACTAATACAAAAGCAAAACAGCTGTTAAAAGAAAAAACAAGTAATATATGGACACACTAAATATTTCAGTATTTCAGAAGGCAAGATCTGATAAGAACACTCTGAATCTGCCATCTGAAATTAAATAAATACATTTATGAAAAAAGATTGAATAAATTAGGTCACTCATTTATCTGTTCATGAACCGGTCTAAACTAGGACATCCCGCCCCCAAGTAAGTGCTATTCCCATATTCCACTATTACTTACAGAGCAGCCATCTACAAGAACAGTGTAAGTGAACCTGCTGTTGCCCTCGGAAACAAGTTCAACATCATTGGAGCCTTGCAGGATGACAGACTTTTTCAGGCTGCCAGTTTCATCATCCATGTATGCAATGCTGTTCTTGCAGTGGTAGGTGATGTTTTGAGAGGCATGGTTGGCCAGCAGGCGCATGAAGGCAAGTTGGGTGGCCATTTCCTTGGTAGTTACCCCTTCAACATTATATTCAAACTACAGAGAATAAGAAATTTCAGTTAAGTGGAGAAGAACTCAGATACTAAGAGTCAAACTTGAAAAAAAAGAAGTCTGGTATAGGGAAAAATAAAGGAGTCAGATCTGAACCTTAAGAAGAAGGTACTTTTAAAGGAAACAAAATTCACTTGTCTTTGAAGTATTAGTTACCTAGAAGGGACATAGGAACAACCAGGCTGAGGCAAGTTCATCTCAAAGAGATGCCCCTTTCAGGCAAGCCTTTTTGTGTATGTTTCTTATTCAGAATAAGAGAGCAAGGAGATACGAATTGGGACCTATTGCTTTTCTTGTAATTCCCACCAGTAGGCATTCAATAAAGTTGGGGAGGAGGTTGATTCAAAATTTAGAAAAGATCGTGTTCTGAAAATAACTATGCATGGCCAATACTCCCTCATACTGAAGACATTAGTCAGTTTCTCCAGTGATTATCAGTTAAGTCAAGTTTGAATAGTAACTTTGAGTTACCTGGATATGTCCAATCCATCCATCTTTAATGTGTAATCCAATATAGAACTAGAACCCCCTAAAAGATCAGGTTCTTTTACTAGGCCCATTTTGATAAAGGATTAAAAACCCAACAATACTAACAAAATATTGTTCAGTAAGGGAAGGAATGTTTGTAGGATTCCTTACCTGGGTACCACCATTGATCGTTTCTCCTAACCAGATGTGCTTCTTGGCCTTGGAACTTCTGTACCAGTTCTTGGCTGGGATGTTGTCAGGTTGTGCCTGGATGCAGGTTTCGCCAGTAGAGAAATCACAGTACACTTTGATAGCATCCATAGTGCATCCTTGGTTAGGGTCAATCCAGTAGTAACCTTTTATGAAAACAAGATCCTGACCATAAAACCTCTCATCGGGTGGACCAGGACTTCTAATAATTGCTAATCAATGACTTTGATTCTCATAAGCATCATTTTTGATTGTAGTGTTATATTATCTACCCCACATTTAACAGGAAGGAGGCTATTTTGAAGATGACACAATTCCTCCTCCCCTCTCCTCCATGAAAAATCAAATCAGAGTACGTATTAACATGAAAAGGGAAATATATATATATATTAAGAATATATATATATAGAGAGAGAGAGAAGTCTGAGAATGGGAGAAAAAATTCTGGGAGAAAAAAATGTTTCATTAATTGCATATGGCTTCACGTAGCACAAACTTTGCCCAAATACTTTTCACTCTGTCTGTGGTAACTGAGTTTGAAAAGCCCAGCTTGTGAGACCGGCTTGGACATCTTGACCTACCACTGCTCCACTCTGGGTGGCTGAGTCTCAAGTCACGGCATGTGCGAGCTGGGTTCTTCCTAGAGCCTTCAGGAGTAAGAAGGGTCTCAATCTGGTTGTTGAGGGATTTCAGAGTAGCGTCAACTTCATAATCCTTCGGTCTGAGAGAAGGTGGTGAACGAGGCTGGTCAGCCCTGTAGAAGTCTCCTTCAAAAGGGAAGTCATAACCACCACCGCTTATGCCGGGGGGTCCAGGGGGGCCAGGAGCACCAGGGGGGCCCTGTAAAGGTGAAAGTGAGAAAAAGGAGGCTTTGTATTTGGTGACACTGGAAGACATCAATGATAGCAGGTTTTCAGATGGGCCTCACACAAAAGCATGTTTTAATAAGTAAAAAAGAATCAAGCTGATGTAAATAAACAACTTGCTTCCAGGCATACTTGCAAGGGCGGGCTTAAGCAACTCAATGTGTAGAGACCACAATTACATATTGTAGAAAGCATGTGGAAATCGGGGACTACTTTAATGTGTTGACATGATTCTCTTGGTTTAGTCTGAAGAAAACATCCCTTAGGTTAGTGATGCCCTTTATTCTTTCCCCAAATAATACTTACAGCAGGACCTTGGCTACCCTGAGAGCCACGAATGCCAGCAGGTCCGACTACACCAGGATGTCCATTGCGACCATCTTTGCCAGGAGGGCCACTAGGACCAGCAGGGCCCTGGGGAAGAAGGACTGTGTGAACCACTGAAAGTCCCATAAAAGAGCAGAAGCCTGGGGCTCGCTGCCTGCTACAGGCTCTATTTCAGGGGAAAATGTCTCTTAGATTGACCTACCCTCGGGCCGGCAGGACCCACAGGGCCAGGGGCGCCTTGATCACCATGGTGACCCTTTAAAGAGAAAACAGGAAAATCACATTTTCAGAACATGTGTCAATAAGCAGGTTTTAAAAAATTGAATGGAAAACTTTAGTTTCAATAACTCTGGACTGAGAAAATTGAAACTGTAAAATGGGGCTCTTTTGCCCCATTATGTCTATTATATTCAATTATGTTTTTTCCTGCAAGCTATTTCAGCAGTACGGTATTAGTCATCGCTCTAATTATATTTATTTTAAGTGGGGTTGAAGGACATTGTTACCAGGAGATTTTAATATATGTATATTTTTTATCTCCCTTAACCCTCACCTTTTCTTGTTGGGATGAAATAGCATTATCTCCAAGAAATGAAGTTAGCCAGAGAAAGGGAAATGAATAAGATAGGACATTTTAGAGTAATAGCAGTGAAAATCTGAGGAAGATCATTTTGAGTCGAAGGCCTTTGAGATCTGCACATACGCTGGGTGTCCACATTTTACTTACAGCAAGACCAGGAAGACCTTGTAATCCATTATGTCCCTTTAAGCCGGGAAGACCTCTGGGCCCCTTATCACCAGGCTCTCCCTTATCACCTCGAATGCCTTGTGGGCCCTGTAAGGGAAGAGAAGGACATATAGGACGTCTACTTTTTTAGACCAATGATACTCTCTTTTCAACAAATACTGTGTAACCTGTTTACAAAGGCAGCCCAAGACATGCAAAGGTCTGAAAGCCATGAGTATGCCACCTTCCTCTCGATCTGCTTTGTAGCTGAGCTGTCTGGAAAGTTGGCTAGATCTTCTTGATTGTCTAATACAACCAGGCAGAAGAGATTTTAAATAGAAGAGATTTAAAGGCTATTTTTAGCAATTCTCAACAGGGACTCAATTTAAAAAATATATATATAAAGTCTAACCTATATATGTTATTTATTTTTCTTAATGGACGGTTTAGACTGCTCCTAAATGTGACTTTGTAAAGAAGTCTTAACCATGTACGTACACTAGGACCTCTTGGGCCAACAGGACCAACGGGACCAACAGCACCGGCAGGACCCTGTGAATTGGAAAAGAAACACACAAGTCATCAGCACAGCCAAAATCTTCCTTCCAGGCCCTCACAAATTCTTAAATGTGGGGAGGTCAGAAGTGAAGCCTGTGGGGATGAAATTAACGGACTGGCATTTACAACTTACAGGTTCGCCACGGTTTCCATGTTTGCCAGTGGGGCCCACAGGACCGTGAGGACCGGGAGCTCCCACAGCGCCAACGGGGCCGGCGTTGCCAGGGTAACCACGCTCTCCCTACCAAAGGCAAAATGAAGTTTAGCATTAATCTGGCCTGTGGTTTGGACACTTTTAAATTAGAGGAAGAGGAAGATGAACAGGTATACCAACCTTGTGTCCAGGCTGACCGTCGCGCCCCGGGGGACCATCGCTCCCAGGGTTGCCCTGTAAAGACACCATGCCATTAAGACACTTAGGGAGGCTCCACCCATAGCCCCCATAGTTCAGCTGTTCTGTCTTCATCATTCCCAAGAGTGAATCCCCTCCCTTTCAGACTGTTAAAAATAAGAATAAGAGCTTGCCAACCTAGATAATTTTAGAGGTGTTTTTAATATTTTGGCCAGCTTTGAAGTATGCTATTTAAAGACCTATGCCCCAAACCAAGGTAATTTTTCCCTTATTTTTAATACTAGGCATGGTCAGCATTTTTAGATATTATGGAGAAACAGATACCATATTTAGAAACTTGGAATAAGTGAATCTCAACTCAGAATGTAAAGTTGCATACAATGAAATGCTGCCAGCTGGTATTTTACAAACCAAGTGTTGGACTCACATCACGACCGGCTTCACCAGGAGCGCCGTTGACTCCAGGATTACCCACTGCACCAGAGGGACCACGGGCCCCGGGTGGACCAGAAATACCAAGGGGACCAGGTTCACCCTAAAAAGGCAGAAGACAAAACAGCATTGCTCTCATTGAACTGAGTGCCAATCTCACCTTCCCAGAACAACCCTAGCCAGGAGTTTTCAGTTTGAAGAGAGAATCAAAATGAATGGCCAACAAAATGGTTAAGTACTGTCATTAGTGTCACCCTCACCCTCCTCCTACACACTTAGGATGGTCAGCTTTACGTAGTTGTGGAATGCTCTTTGTATAAGGTGGGCCTAGTTTTATCTGATAGTACCATGAAATGAATTCATGAAGTTGGAAGAGTTTATGGAGATGAGATGGTTTCTAGTTGCTGTCACATATAAGGTTTAATGGAATGATTCAGAACTTGAAGAGCTTCATTCTTCCTACAGGATAAATGATGCCAGCATTTCATATTGCAGAGGAGTAAATGCAATTAGAGCTTATATCATTCTTAAGCATGTAAAAAGAACAAAAATCATTCTGCATAATGTTAACTGTGTCTATTGCGTGTGTCTAAGTAAGGTGGTATTAAAGCTTCTTAGATAAGTGACATGTGATCTGTACAAAGAAAATGCCATGAATAAAAAATCTTAAGCAGAGTTATTCAGTGATCAATCTGTCACATTTGAAGTGGCAGCTTTTAAAATCCTCTTTTATGTTAATGAGAATAAAAATGGTGTCAAACACTCACCACTGATCCGGCAGCACCTGGTAGACCACGTTCACCTCTAGAGCCTGGGAGACCCAGAATACCAGGAGCACCAAGAAGACCCTGAGGACCTGGAGTGCCAGGAGGTCCCTGAAAAAGATGGGAAATACTGAGTGTTACTGGTAAAGACCATAGGTGATAACACAGGTTGGCTTGAAGATTGTGAAAATGAGCTATCCTCAGTTTGGAAAATATCCTCCTATTAGCAGGACATAGCTTCGGATGTCTTTTCTCTGGTGATGACAGTAAATTTCCACCTTGGCATGTATATTTTTGTACCTAGTTCCTCTTGAGGCCAATGGAACGACGTTTAAAAATATGTGGTTGAAATTAATGAAGCCACCTGAGATTATGGAATAGAATTTATATAGAATATTTGCCAGGAAGCAAATTTTGACCTTGGTGTCTAACTGAATCAGGTCTCATAAAGGCACATTTCAAAGTAGCAATAATACTGGACAATTCATGCTTAAAGAATTGGTAGCTTACTAAGATCAATTAATGTATGGTAGGATGTATTAGGGCTCCCTTTTCTCAACAACCTTGTCAGCACTTACTGGTTTGTTGATTTGTTTATGATGGTCAATCTGACTGGTATGAAGTGGTATCTCATTGTGATTTTTTTTAAAGATTTTTATTTACTTATTTATTTTTAGAGAGGGGAAGGGAGTGAGTAAGAGGAGAGAAACAGTAACGGGTGGTTGTCTCTCAAGCGCCCCCCCACCGGGGACTTGGCCCGCAACCCAGGCACGTGACCTGACTGGGGAATCGAACCAGCAATGCTGTGTTTCACAGGCCAGTGCTCAATCCACTGACCCATACCAGCTGGGGCAACATTGTGATTTTAATTTGTATCCCTCTGATGGCTAGTGATGCTGAGGAAAATGGAGACAGCTATATTTGAACAACAATTTAAAAAAAAAGAAAAAAAACAAAAAAAAGTTTTTTTTAAATTTTAAAAATGTGTGGTAGGATGACCACTGCAATGGGATTCTATTCTAATCCCCATACCTGTAAGGTGCTCTGAACAGCTTAAAGGGCTGCTTTGGTAACATAGTGAGTTTTCTCATTTATTGTCATGCCCATCTGGTGCCTTAGAAGCATCTGCTGAAATTATGACACCTCAATATCTATTAGACAGGTTTTCTGGCTCAACTGAGCTCCACTTGAAGGCCTGTAGTACTCATCAACAAATATACCCCGTTTAAAGATTTGTGTAAGGGCTTGCTTTCGATTCACACAAGGTATTAAGAAAGAGGAGCTTAAAATCACTTACAGCAGCACCAGCCTCTCCAGAAGGACCCTTTTCACCAACAAAGCCAGGGGGGCCACTTGCACCTGTTTCTCCTGTTCGACCAATCGGACCTTGGTCGCCACGAGGCCCACGAATTCCTTCTTTACCAGCAGCACCAGGGGGACCAGGAGGGCCAGTGATACCCTGTGGATAAATGTACAAGGTCATTTACTTTCTGTTAATCATCATGGGCCTGGAAGAGAGCAGCTGAGCTTCTTGATATTAAGATGCAGGGTGAAGCAACAAAATAATATGCGGTCCTTTGTGGGAGAGGTTTAGGCTTTTTAACATTCTTTCTTGTAGAAAGAAGCAACTCCCGTCTTCCTGCTCCTATGGCTGTAACAGAGTGAGCAGAGGCAGAAGCCATGGCAAATGTCTGTGAAGGAAAGCGTTGCTGTAGCGCCAGCAACCTGGCAGATCAGAACTGTGTAACGTTATAAGAGTTAGTTGTAAATGAATGGGACCATGGGTTACAGAGAACTCTAGCCATTTCTTTTTGAAGAAAACCAAAACTGGCATTTTGCTCATAAATGAGGAATCACATATACTCTCAACTAGCTTTAATTAAATGCCTACGGGGAATGAAGATTTTTCTGTTATGAACCTATGAAAGGATTCCAAGAAATCAACATCTTTGCTATTTTTTCCCCTGAAACCTTAACCAGGAGACTTAAGCCTTGGTAATTAATTAAATTCTCTTGAGTCCTGACAGGAGAGTCTGAATCAGAATTAAATTAGAGGCCAAACCACCTTTAAATTCAGGAACAATTACACCTGAACAATGGAGGCACAATGTTGGCCCTAAAGGATAATTAGATACAGAACGATCAAAAACACGCCCCTAAAAGGAGGTTGTGTTCGCATGAATAAAATCCTCTTAAACCGATATTATAAAATATAATTTGTGATTATTTTGCTTTAATGATTCAGAAAAACTGATTTCAGACTAGCAAAGTAGTAGCTAAATATTCATAACATATTTTTATAGAGTTTCTTACCAGTTTCCCAGCAGAGGCCGGGTCTTTTGACTAGAGAAAGTGAAGACATATTTGGAAGTGATTTACTTACACTGGGTCCAGGAGGACCGGTACGTCCGGCAGCACCAGGGAAACCAGTCATACCCTGAGAACCAAGGACATTAAAATTCCATATTAAAATTCCACAACTGACACCAGCTTCAAAGATTTGGAGGAAATGGAAATTTCTCCTCTGACAAATCCCCAGTGCATGTGACAAGGAATGGACCAAGGAGTAGGCAGTGGCAGCGTCATACAGGTATTATTTAAGCAGGACCCTGAGACCCTCCATCTCTTCCATCTTCCTCACTAGCATGGCCCCAGCTGCAAAACCCATATTTTGCATTAAAGCCCTGATGGTCCTTTTGAAATGTTAACATATTATCTGATGATTGTAAGAGCAAGAAGATAAGACACTATGCCATTATTACACATTGATGTGTATATATTAATAACTTATCTTAAACACCTGGCTGGATGCCTGGGGAATGGACACTGAAAAACTAATTTTGTTTACAGAGGAAGATACAACAGAGGACTGAGTAGTAATTGTCCGGTGAAAGAAGGAAGGAGTCAATGGAGTTCATTCTTGGGGAGCTCTGGGCCTCCAGGGAGTTGGTGTGCTAGCACTGGATGCCAAGGGAAAGGCCTTGGCCAGGCAGAGGAAGGGAGGCATCAACAAGAGGGTAAAGGGTACCAAAAACTGTTTTACCCACTTCACAATTCAACTACTAGGGCTTAACTTTGGTTATTACCTCAAGGGAGGTGGTAGCAACATACACGGCACTGAGTTACACCTGAGACTAAGTTCACATCCCATGAACCTGACCTTAACTTCAGTATCAGAATTTCTCTGAATGAGTTAACTTGAATCTCAAACATCTCCTTATTGTCATCCAAATTTACCAAAAATTTCCCAACTTTCAAGTGGTCCCTATTAGATTTTGAAGGAAGAAAATTTATCAGGGTCCATTTTAAATACTCACAGGGGGGCCACCGTCACCACGACTTCCAGCAGGACCAGGGGGACCATTTGGACCCTAAATGGAAACAAACAAACAAACAAGCAAAAAGATGGGAGTCAAACCACAACCCGATTTGTACAAATATCATTCTTTTCTTTAGAGGGATCATTCCCACATCTATTAGAAACAAATCCAGAAATTAAAAATAATGATCTGAGTCAAATAAAGTACTATAAATGTTCTTGCTTCAATATTACCACTGTATGGGATTATCGAACAAGCAAGGTAAAATAAATGAGACTTTTATAAATTGTCAAGCCAGTATACAAATGTTAATTCTTATTTTTAGAATCATTTTCCCTCTGGAATACTCCCTGGTGTGTGTATAGTAGGTACTTGAGGGATATATGTGGAATTAGAAGATTTCATGGGCAGCTACACAGGCCATATTGACCACCAGTGAATTCGACTTACAGATGGTCCGGCAGCTCCAACGGGGCCTGTGGGACCAACAGGACCGTTTTCACCCTTGGGCCCTCTGGTTCCTTTCTCTCCTTTAGCACCAGGTTGACCAGCAGCACCCTGTTGGAAAGGAACAGTTTTATAGATCAGGGATTCCAGCTCACTCACTCATCCCTTTGGGGCGTTTTCAGATTAACCTTCATCATAATACTCACAGCGGGACCAGCAAATCCATTGGGACCAGCGGGACCGACCTCACCACGTTCACCCTAGGTGGGAGAAGGGATTTAAAAATGTCTTAACAACCTTAGATTCCTCAATGTCTGAAAGTTATGAGTATCCAAAATGACCCAGGTTTCTACTTACAGGGCTACCACGAGGACCAGCAGGACCGGAAGGGCCAGCAGCACCAGCCTCACCCTAGGACGGGACCAAAGATGAGTGAGTTAATGTGCCTCACACAAATGCGCTCAGAGGTAGGAGGAGAGTCACAGTGGTAGACAGTTGTCCCTTGTCGGGGTTTGCAGTTGCATCGGGAAAGATAACTAACGTGTATCTATCTCACAGAGTAAAATGAAGTGGATTTTTACTCTGCTTAAGTTTGTATCCATTTTGGGGGTTGAAGTGGAATTGGTAATACACTTGCAAAACCTCTATAAATCAGCGCCTGCAATACCAGGAGGAGGACTTTTTACTTTTTAGATCAACACAGGGCTGATCCATTTGCTGCATTCTGTGCGATATAATAAATAAGGTCTATTTTAAGAGTTTGATATGAAATGAGCAAATGAGCACACTATGAATTTTATTGATTTTTTTAAACAATTGAAGGCCTTGAGAAGGCTCAGCGTATTAGGGTATTTTAATGGGCACAGAGTAAGACTTTAAAACAAATGACAGGGATTGAAGTGTAGATCAGATAGCTGGCATAGCTATAGAAAGGGAAAGAGAACTTTAAACATACAGTGTTTCTTGCTGCCCCATAATGCCTTGCTGCACATACGTTTTTAAATAAGTGGGTTTAAAACCAAGCTGTAAAAAAGAATTGCTGGCGCTTTTGGGAGCTAAGGCAGTCAGGGAATTTTAGATACGGTTATTGGCTCAGAGAGTTGCAACTCAGTGCAAAATACGTGCTTACCCGGTCACCAGCGGCTCCAGCAGGACCAGGGGCACCCACAGCACCTGGAGGTCCCTAGTACCAGAAAGGAAATAAGTCTTAGTAATAACACTCCCATACCATCAAAAGTGACCCTAGCTATTCCCTCTTGTTGTGCTTAAACAGTGACGAGACACTTTTTCTGCACATTCTGTGGGGCGGAGTGGTGGGCACCAAGAAAGCCTTTGATGCCTTTCAGTTCCAATTATCAAGACTATGAGAAGCCACTCTCAGGAGGAGAGTACTCCAGTGGTAAAAGTCAGGGAAATGTGTAAGTCAAGGGCAGGTTAGGAACTGGGGAGATCTGAACTCTCTGCTCTTGTCAAATTCCCTGGAGAGCGGTGGGTTGCCTGATTTGGAAGTGTTAGGACTGTGTGATTCAGAGAAAGGACTATTATGAATGTGCCACAGTGAGTTATCAGCTCCGAGAGAGAGAGAGAGAGAGAGAGAGAGAGAGAGAGAGAGAGAGAGAGAGAGAGAGAGAGAGAGAGAGAGAGAAGGGATCAAGGTGGCGTACAGCCTGGAAGAGCTGTGATGTCCATGCTGTGGGTGTGGCTGTTACACATTTCTGGGATTCTCTTTGGTATCTCCATGGCACCGATGGCTAATCTTTGGGACTGCCCTTGGAGTGATAACTTTTTAACACATACATTTAAATAAACTTGATCATGTTAGGGGTTCAGGCTTCTTAAAATATATTGTTTTTTCCTAAAGCCCCATAACAACTTCAGCCATCCTTTGAAGTTCCATTAACCTCAGATTTTTTCGTTTGCAGTGGTTATTTGGTTCAGTTGACAATGAAGAACGTAGAAAATTCAGGCTATGATTTTCAAAGGGGAAAGTCCTATTGAATTTTTCTTTGGAAACATGTAAAATATCGTTCATCATGGATCCAGGAAGGAAGATAATACCCTTTTACTACACTTGAATCCTTTGGTCAGTTCTGTTTTGGAAAGCTTCTCAACTCTGAGTGAGAGGTAAAGAGGTAAAAGGAGATAAACTAAGTAAAACCAACAAAAACAAAAATTTACTCACCCGAGCACCGTCTCTGCCTGTGCTCCCAGTTTCACCTCTGAGGCCAGTTTCACCCTGAAAATATCAAGCAGGAGCAATGTTCTGTTTTCTGACCAAATTTTTGAATCTGAGGTGTTTTCACAGAAGATGCTATGATGGCTCAGTCGTTTAGAGTCTTTAGTAATGCCCTGATTCCCTACCATTCTACAGGATGTTGAATGAGGAATTTAAAAAAAGAAAAAATAATCAAGGACTTTTCCAGATTATCATTTAAATATTCTTTTCTAATTTTTATTCGCCCCCCCCCCCACCAAAGCATAATCAAACCAAGTCCAAATGCATGTGGGCAGAACGTTAAGGCAACGCCACAGTGGGCTTTGGTGCCCAGTCACTCTTATGGCATAACTAATGCGGCAGCATGGTTGACAGCTGTTCAATATAGTTTCTTGCCATTAATTAGGGCAGGATGAGGCATTATTGTTAGTGGCATTAAAATGAGCCTCATGTATTACTCAACACCATCTGTTTGTGTGAAATTCCACGGTAGCAAGGAATTTTGCCAGATTAGTGAGTCTAGAAATGTGTAGGTGTTAGGTGGCAGAGGGAAACATACATACATAGATATCAAAATGCTACCAGACCACCTGCCAAGAATTGTAAAAAACTGGGCAACCTTGTGCGGTCTTCTTGCCAGAGTTTATCAACAGGATGTATTAAAGTTCGACGCTGAAAGGGGGTACCTTTTCTCCTTTGCCCCCAGGCATGCCAGCAGCGCCCCTCTCTCCTGGGAGTCCACCAGGACCAGGTGCACCAGCAGCGCCCGGAGCACCAACGGCACCAGGTTCACCCTTGAATCAAACACACGTGAAATCAATTATTTCAGTGGTTAAAAGAAGGAAATGAAAACTCAAATTCTCGAAGGATTCCAATTTAAACATTTAATAGGCAGCATTACTGCCTACTCAGAGACACAAAGGAGGGCTATGAGAGGAGGGACAAGGTAAGGGAGGAAGATGCTATCATGGCACGGTGACTAAGAGAAGAAGGTAGTGAGAGTGGGTGCTGTGACTTTTCTCTCACCTGCTCCCTGTCCCCTTAAAGGAGGCAGGCAGGGGAAAGAAAAGGATAGGATAATGGGAGGCAGATAGTTGAGAAATACCTGCCCACCAACATTTTTCAAGAATGCCCAGACAGGAAATATGGAAAGAAACCTTCCCAACTGGGATGTTTACATTTTAATCTCCTTAACGGTGGGCACTATAGCTTCCATATTTAATATAAAGCTTTACAATCCCACATACTTAAAACCCGTTGATTAGTTTCTGAGATGAAACTCTCTGAAAGTACCACCTCCCAGAATTAGGTTTACTTTGTTTCCTCTCTCTCTTAGCAGGTTTTTACTTTTTTTCCAATATCTTTCCACATACCAAAATAGTTTTTTGCAGTTATCCTTACATTTTTTCCCTTAAAGGTAAGAGTCAGAAGTAGTATCAGTTGCCTACTCTTTATTGTGGCTGAAGTGATCTGTTTTTCAGAAATGTATAATTTCACTTATTTTAAGTCTAAACCGCAGATTCTGTTTTGAAACACAAATTTTCAGACTTCTGTTTTGGGGGTGAATGTACTGTCCGACTGATTTTTATCATTATAAATTCTCTTACTAAAAGTAGTCTCTTACTTGACTACTTTTAAGAGAGTAGTCTCTTACTTGAGACTACTTTTTGAAATTTTTATGAAGCAGGATATTGAGAAGGTAAAAGTTTGTTCTCTAAAAATAGCATCCAAATGTATCTGATGTTTCTAGATTAAAACAGAAGTATCAACAATGTGATGAAAAAAGAGAGGAAATCCTTACTAATTCATTTATGTGTGTAGAACACTGGGATTTCCCTGTTTTAGAGTAATTCAGGTCCACTGGAATTGGGGTGCCATATACTGAGATAGACCTCATCATAGAACTGGAAATAAAGACGTACTCCGAAAAGCAATTAACTTAGTATTTAAAGGATCTACTTATTCTAGATTATATTGGGCCAAGCCAGCAATATATAACACAAAATTTTACCTTGTTTCCCTCAGGTCCTGGGGGTCCAGAAGGACCTCGGCTTCCAATAGGACCAGAAGGACCAACGGCACCACTTTCGCCTGGGGGACCGCGCTCCCCCTGTAAAAAAGGGGTTAGAAGAAGTGTTATCCTGTTCATGATTTTCAGAGATGCTGTTTTACACATCAGAGTTCACACTTGGTTAGCTTTTGAATACTGATTCTGCCACTGATTAGCAAATTATTATTCCTTAATATCTCTACTAGTAAAACAAAGGGAAGGGATTAGATAATCTCTAAAGTCTTATTCAGGTCTAACATTCTGTGACTACGACTTCAAAATTTGTTGTTCCTAGAGTATAATATTCAACCTTCGGAGTTCGTTTCCTTTTTCTGTTTGTTCGCTCTTTTTTTTCTTTTTTTGTGATAGATCCATAGGCAAAAAGAGATGCCAGTTATGCATAGCATTCAAAGGGAAATATTGTGTCATTTTAGGTGAATAGCAATGCTAGGCGTAAATAAGATTAGATATTATCATATCTATGCTCCCTTTTTACAATTGCATGCAACAGAGATGTAGCAGTTACAATATTTAACAGAGGAGACATACATATGTACATGCACATGTATTTGTGTGTCTATCTATCTAAATATCTCCCAATTTGCATGTAAATATCATTATGATATAACATTCTATGGTCCAGATTATTTAACAAATAAGTCCACATTGCAACTGTTTCGAAGTCCCTTGTTCTAACTTGGTCCTATGCTGCTTTGGTTCTGTGACACTGATTTGATTGGGTGCCCTAGATGTATGGTAACTAGCCTCATAACAGGTCACTTTAGGAGCAAGCTAATCATTGCAGTTGCAGTTTTTCTAATGATCACAGACAAACTACGTAATAATGCAAATATTACTGGCAAATAAATATGCCAGTAATAATACACTGGTATATTTATTTATTTGTAAGAGTAGGCTCACGATTTCAGCTCTAGACTTTGAACATCAGCATCCATTGCAAAAACTGACTTTAAATCTTGGTAAGATATTACTTTTCCTTGGCTAAGTTTGAGCCACTGTCGTTAAATATATCATGCTTGTCTATATAAATCACTGAATATTTTATATATATATTAATTCATTTATGTTTCTTATAACTGTTTTTTTAGTAAGAAATATGATCAATTAAATAAAAAAGGCTACTATCAATCCCAAAATCAAATGCTATCTACAGATTATGCTTGATGACAGAAGAGTGTCAGGAACTTGCTGTAGGTCATCAATAGTTTGCAGGAGAAAACAGTCCTTGTTGTAAAGAGGCACGTCCAGAAGTTTGCAAAGGTTAGCTAAGTAATACTTACTCTTGGGCCGGCAGGACCCGGGAGACCAAATTCACCAGGGAGACCCTAGGCAAAACAGGAAAATAAATAAAGCATGATATGTATGTATGTTCTCTAAATCTACTTATGATATTTAGACACATTTTAAAAGAGTAAAATAAAACCAGATAGGCCCTACTTACATGAGTATGTAAGTATGTGGGTTATTAGAAAAAGTGAGAATCTCATTGATCAAATCTGTATTTATCCTAGAACTTGGTATCAGGAAATTTAAATTTCTCATTTTTTAGTTTATTGCTTTCAAAAAAGTGACCAGACTATCTCTTTTGATAATATGATAAATAATGATGAACAGTATATCAGACATTGCCTATTTTTAGCGATATAACAGACTTTTTTTTAATTGGAATGGCCATATTATACACATTACCTAGTTAAATTGCATACCCAAGTGTATCTCATTTATTACTAACCAGCTGTCTCCTTAATGTGCCCCACTGTTGACAGAGGAGACCAGGCCACATAATGTAACTGAATTGAGAAACATTCATCACACTTATAGAGAAAATGACTCAGAACTCATGCTCTGATTGTGGATTGGAGTGTCATGTGTGAATGCCAAGAAAAACATTAAATGTGATTTTTCATGGTCTACTTTGATGAAAAATCAATGCATTTACTTTTTCACTATAAAGAAGGACATAATTTATATTTTAACATTACAAAGAGCAATACAAAAATTAAGGCTATTAAGTGGAATGTTAATCGATTCATTTTATTTCCACAGTGTGATGTTTCATTCAACCCTTAAAACAAAGTAATTTGAACAAAATTGGGTAACTTGGCTCATTCTCTTTATCAGTACTGACATATGTAGAACGCTATCATTAACATATAAAATATGAAGCTTCCTTTTGCATATTATTATATTGCAATAGGGTATTAAGTAGGGAGAAAGTCCCAAGTTTAGGTGAATTTACTAGAACTTGTTCTACTCACCCTTTCTCCTGGTTTGCCAAGCTCACCAGCTGTACCCGCGGGACCAGGCAGTCCCTAGATGAAAGAAATACCAATCTCATAATCTTGAGACTATATGCAGGGGATTTGCTGACCATTTGATTTCAGGGGAAAGAACCTCATATAAACATGACCATGTACTATTTTGTGTTATTAAAGCATTACACAAAAGTTTGCCCTCAAAACAAGAGCCTCTTTGCTTCTGAATCACGTGCTCTGTGGTGGTGAAGGGCGGTGTGGTGTTTTAAGCTGGGGAGTCTGACCAAAGGCGGTCTTCTGTGGGCTGCAGACGACTTACCTGGAAGCCTGGAGGACCAGCTGGGCCTTGTTCGCCTTTTCCACCTTGGACACCCTGAAAGTGATAGGAAAGAGCATAAGCCATGGTATATGCCACCATTACTATCACGCGACATCACTTTTGGACTGGAAAAGAAAATGGTTATTTTGTGGGATCAGATTTATTTTAGGGAAGAAAAGAACAAAAGTGGGAGAAATACTCACTTGTGGTCCAGGAGGCCCCTGAGCACCATTGTTTCCATCGGGGCCTGGAGCACCCTAAAATGTTTAAAAGAAAGGCACAGGGTTACCTTTAGGCTGAGCAGTTTAAGATGCCTCAAAGTCTCCTACATCACTTGGCTCAAAATAAAGGTTGCCATTTGAGCATGAACTAAACTTATTGTGGGTCCTCTGCCAAGGCCCAAACACCGCCTATTAACTTTTGATACAGTGCATGGGAAGTCCATGGGTGGAGAACAATTAATGAAGGCCAGAGGACGCATTAAGGGACATCTGAATGCATCATATTTTAGATTTAATATATTCTGTTTTGTTATAGCTTCTTTCCTTCGAAGTGGTTTAAAAAGAAAAACATGTTACCATTTTTAATGGTAACATCACCCTGGGGAATGTCACCTTGGAAAGAACGTGACAGAATGGTATCAGTGGCCTCCCAGGAAGTGTTCCCTAGGTGAATACTGGGTGGATAGATAGATCTGCTCAGAAGTTAGCACCTACCCGAGCACCAGGGAGACCGGCATGACCTTTTTCACCGCTTTTGCCAGGTTCACCCTATAACAAACATGAAAAAAATCACACATGTAATGTCAAAATAACCATGACAATTTTGAAATGTTAGTTTCTTGCTTTTTTTTTTTTTAAGATGCCTAGTCCTTGACTTTTGCTCTCTAAAGCATGAACCATCATCCTGCAGCTCCAACTACAACAAGGTGCACCTGTGTCTGCAAAGCATGGCGGAGGAGATGGATTTTCAGCAGTGTACAATACACCAGAGTAAAACTTTCAATGTGGTAAGTGGTTTGCAATTTTCCCATGTTGGAAGGAACCCCCTTGAAGTGGAGCGAACTGAGGCAAGAGAGAAATATTTGAGTTTTGATGAAATGTGGCAAAAAGAAAAAAAAAGTGCCAAGGGAGCGGAGGTTGTGGTGATTCTTACAGTGGGGCCTTTGGGTCCAGGGAATCCGATGTTGCCGGGCTCCCCTCTGGCTCCAGCGGGGCCGATGGGTCCGGGCCTGCCGTCAATGCCGGGGAGACCCTGAAACCGGAGTTGATTTAAACTTTACTCAGCAGCAACAGGGCCTCACTACCTTCTGCTTGTAATGGCGCTACAGAATGAAACAATCCATTTCTGGCTGCATGGAGCTTCCTGTGTAAAGCGTTGATGAATTATGAATCCACTTTCCTTTTTAAACAGGAAGTCAGTACGCACACACAGTCAATTTCATATGTACATAATTCCCTCTTTTCCTCCCTTTCAAACCTTCTCTTGTCACCTTCTTCAATTTTCTCTGCCATGTTTTTCTTTTTCCTTCTCTCCTTTCAGCCCTGCATTCATTTGGATTTTGTAATTACAATCCCCTACTTTGTGTTCCCAGATGATGCGTGTGGCCAATATTTATTTCCAACATGTTCGTGTATAAACAAGCCACAGAACAGACTTGATAAGAGTACCGTAAGGGTCCTTGAAAATGTAATGGAAAATGAATGACACTTACCACAGGCCCTTCTTTACCAGGGGGCCCAACATTTCCAGGGGCACCAGGAAAACCCTATAAAGCAAATGAAGATGTTTTCATATTGACAGTTTTATGCACATACTCCAATTAGTAAGGGCATGAGGCTCCAATTAATTGAAATCTCACAAACGCACTTTCCCCCCACTTTTTGTTTGTTGCCTAGGGTAAATCATTAGGAGTATTAGCCACTAGCTGGGAAATATGTACAGAGCTCTGAAATCATTTTCTTTCTATTTTTTGTGTCTTTCCTTTTACTGAATTTTAGTACAATTGATCTGTCTGTAGATCTTTTGAGAAACTGTTAAGCATCATACTATATGGGCAAAATATATCATGTTATTGACTCATATTAAGAAAACAAATACTTTTAGTAAGCAATTTTCAAGGTGAATTTTTTATTGCTACATTTGGTGTCTTTATTTCTTGTTTATGGTATAATTATGGTTGATATTCATCCATAAGAAATAATGGAGGCAAAAAATTACTCTATTGCTATGGATTAGTGTGTCTGTGGATCTAAAGGTCATTTCATCATAGCAAGTGTGACGCCGAATTCATTATAGCGCTTTGTGATTGCTGGAAAAATGATTTCGCTATGAATCTAATAAAATGATAATGTATAGTCCTAATACATTTCATGAACACCTTATACAAAACTCACAAATTGAGATAAAAGATTCATGCTGATAGGAGAACCAACCTAATTTGGATATATTAAAATAAATCTATTCTTCCCCAAACCTCATAGCCATTGTATCAAGTAATAAATAGGAACTTTATGAGCTAACTAAATTCTTAAAAATATCTACTAGGCTTTGATGAAGTTAAATTAAAAAGGCAACCATCACTGAGCCTATGAATGAATTTACTTTTGATACTCTTTTTCTGGTCTCCTTCAAATAGTCATCTCTTTAAAAAAGGAAATAGAGTCATGTGTGTGACTTGCTTGGAATCAAGGTGACACTTACTCGGGGTCCCATGAGGCCAGGCTCTCCAGGGCGACCAGAATCCCCATTGGGACCTCGGGCACCTGCAGGACCAGGTGGACCACGACTACCAGCAGGGCCCTATTAAAAAGAAGGGGGAGGGGTGGGGCTAAAGTGAGTAACACACCTACCACCAGAAGCTTCAAGTTCCTTCCCAGAAAATAAGTAATAGACAACCTACCATGACACCAGCTCTGCCATCGGCTCCGGGAAGACCACGACTACCAGGATTTCCCTGCAAGAAAGTACATACAACAGAACAGAATTGGAGATGATCCTTGCATCCGGCAGAGGACAGTTTACTAAAACACGGCATGATGCAAGAAAGCCAGATTCCCTTAGATGGGGGAGATGCAAACATAAACCAAGTCAAAACCTTCACCCAAACCCCAAAGGAATGTGTGGAGGAAGCATTTTGCAAAAGTAGGTCAACATTGCTTCCAGACCACTTTTATAACACACCAAAACGAGAGTCACTGATTTAATAAAGCAGATGAAAAGCAGAGGCTTCCTTTGTCCAGAAAGTGCACTCAATAATTCTGACCAATTCCCAGTGAAAGGGTGTCATCATCCACCTCTGATGTGTCCGGGTGTCAAGAGCATTTGGAACCTACTCTCAGCCCAGCAGGTCCTGGGGGGCCAGCGGGTCCAGCTTCACCATTGGCGCCTCTCTTTCCTTCTTCACCACTGGGACCAGGAAGACCTTGGGCCCCAGCGGAGCCCTGTTTAATGAAAAAAAGAAAAAAACAAAGGAGGGGGGTATAGGAAGAATAATTTTTATGTCATATCCAGTAGGGAAAAAATGATAACTTTTTAAAAAAGTTAAAGTATTACTTTTTTGTATTGAAAAAGTAATAATTTCATAAAATTGTGATTATAGAACTACTTACGGGCTCGCCCTTGTTACCACTCTCTCCTTTGGAACCAGGTGGACCAGGCTCACCCTAGGGTTGAATACAAAACAGTGGTCAAGCGACAAACATTGATCACAACTCTCCTGCAGACAACCACCTTCGAATGCTTTTGGATCAAGGTAAAGAGAAACTCAGGTTCTCTAAGAAATGCATCCAGTTCATATTCAAATGGCTTCCAGGGGAACAGTCTTGGTCGAAAGGCCAAGACGGATAGTGTGGAGATGTGCCTCTCTGCCCTTTAGGTAATACTCTAGGGGAGCAGGACGGGTGTGTCTGTACGTATTAGTGAGAAAGAGGGGGAGACTGTGCATACACGTACATGCACTTATAAAAGAAATACAAACTAAAAATGCTAAGGAAGGAAATAAAAGAATCATAACACTACAAGAGGAAGCCCCGATGGTGATGAGATGATGGTAGAGATAGTATTTCAGGATGATGAAAGCTGCAGCCTGACCACTTACAACGAGTCCTCTAGCACCAGTAGCGCCAGCAGCACCAGGGGGACCAGGGAGACCTCGGGGTCCAGGGAGGCCAGGAGCCCCAGCAACACCGGGCAGGCCCTGTGAAGGAAAATGCAGAGTGCTCGATCATGAGGCCACTGACATGGGAGGTGGCACTCACTAAAATGTCTTGAAAACCACGGCAGCCAATCTTGGCCCATCCCCCTTCCCCACCAACCCCCCAGCATATACTCACAGCAGCACCCTTAGCACCAGTAAGGCCGTTGGCTCCAGGGTTACCCTAGAAGAAAAGGAAGGGGGAAATATGCCAGTTAATAGGAATATTAATTTTCTTTTGTGACCCCCACCTTCACCCATTTTCCCCTTCCACTCAATGAGGTTAATGACAACGGCCACTTACAGGAGGTCCGACGGGGCCAGAAAGGCCTGGGAGACCCACTTCACCACGGGGACCCGCAGGACCAGAAGGACCAGGGTTACCAACAGGCCCAATTTCACCCTAAAAGAAGGAATGACACAGGGGCATTAGCCAGCACGTAAGGAAACAGCATACCTCTGTTTTGGGGACAACGATTTTACGAATTTTCTTCAGAATTGAAATCATTTCCTTTATCCGGTCTGGTACAAGATTTGGGTTTGGGTTCTTATTTTCCTGGCCTGGGTCTGCCATCCTGGCTACCACTGCTGCCTTCACCTGCCTCTGTCTCCTTACGGTAGAGACTCTGGTTCTCTGCTAGCCAGTCCCGGCTGGTTTGGGAGTATGTCTCAGAGACCCCGCCTTGGAATCCCTTTCCGGGTTGTTGTCTCTCTCTATGTTCGTAGTGCTCAATGCAGAGAGATGATGTATTTCAAAGTTGGAGTGAGAAAACTGGTCATTCTGTATCTGTCAAGGTATTTGTTCTGAAATTATCTCTCTGTGAACACAGGGTCTATCTTGCTCATCATAATAAAAAGTTTATTAAGGTAATGAGAGTGGTCACCCAGTTTTTACCTTGGGGCCAGGGGCACCTGGGAAGCCTGGAGGGCCAGCAGACCCAATGGGACCCTGAAATCAAAGTAGAGGTTGGTAAGAAATTTCCTTTCAGTAAGTTAGCAGCACAACAACAACAACAACAGAATATTGAAGAGTTTAGAGAGGCTTGATCCTCTTTAATATTGGCACAGAAAAAAACCTGACAGCTAGTCTGTTGTCATTAGTCTCTTAGTGAGGGGAAGACATTGAAGGAAACCAAGGTCGAGCAGATTTTACTTGGTGTATCCTTCAAAAGCCCCGGGGATAGTATGCATGATCAGAACCTTCCAAAGACCCACTGAACACCCGGCAGGTGGCCGAAAGTGGTGTCGTCTCACAGAGAATCACGACAGAAGGCAACTCCCCTCACACACTCTTCAGTGTCAACACTTACAGCAGGACCCACAGGACCCACACTTCCATCACTTCCACGGGCACCCTGTGAAGAAGATAAAGAGAAAAAGTCACGTGGGAAGTTAAACAGCAATTATTAGAAGGCCTTTTAAAAGGATACAAATGAGAAAAAAAGGGAAGCACTCACAGCGGGGCCAGGGGCACCAACTCGTCCTCGCTCGCCAGGTAGCCCACGGGCTCCCTAAAAGCAGAAATATTTTCAGGGAGATCCAGAATGCTACCTTTAAAAAAGTCATAAGCATCATTTGCTTTGTCCAGCCTCCAACGTGAGCAAGAATCCACTGGGAAGAAATAGGTCTCATTCTAATTCCAGCTACAAGGTAATAGATTTCAATCAAGTATGCCGAAGGCTATTGCGGCTATTAGAAAATTATCAAAGAATATAATGCGGAGGGAAACAGTAATCAGCAAAAACATGAAAGAAGTCCCAGCTTTTGCCGAGAGTGTACAGATTCAGGTTCACAATCAAGTAGTTATCACTCACTGCTTGACCTGGAGTTCCGTTTTCACCGGGAGCGCCGGGTTCACCCTACATGGAAAACAATTACGGTTTTGTTTTACAATTTATATATATGGGAGTTTATATAGATATATAACTTGTATGTACACAGTTCCATACATATGGTAATTTTTACCCTATTATTTCCACTCGAAGCATTCATATATTCTGCACCATTTCTTACACATATAGACTTTCTTAATTATGACAAACACATAAATGTTAAACATTTCTAAAATATCAGTTTTTATTGGGATAATATCAAATATCACTATACTAGGGAGATGTGTTTGGGTGTTACTTACCCCCTCCCCAGTTTTCCCTTAGATCTTGGATATCATTGAGACTGGGCTTATGTATTTGGAATGATATCATAAAAAGAGATAGTAGCAGATAAATTGGCTTTCAATATTACCATACTCATCCTCTCTAAAGTTATTTTAACACTCAATATTTTTATTTTTGTAAAATATACATGCAAATTTGAACTTCATAATATGTCTTTGGAGCTCCCTTATTTATTTACAATCTATATTCTTATCTTGAGTAAAAACCATGGTGGTGATGGTAGTGGTGGTTTAATTTGAGACCATGGTACATGCAAAAAGAAATTTCCTTCAAGATAATCTGACTTAGATATAGAAGACACAGGGTTTGAGAGCTCAGTTAAGGACCCTTCATTTCTAGGAGTCTATGTGATGTGTGTTCTTTGGAAAAGGGCACTAGAGTGGGTGTCAGGAATTCTAGCCTGTGTGCTTCTAATCATTAGATGTGACTTTGGGCAAGTCATTCATTCTCTTTAGGCCTCAGTTTCCCTCATCTACAAAATGAGGAAGTCTCCAGAGCTCCTTGCAAGCGTTAACATTTTATGATGCTGTGATTAGTAGTTTGAGCTATTATATTAGGCTCCAGGGAGAATGAGTTTGACCTTATCCACTTGTGTGGCAGCTGGAAAGTTAGAACAGATTCTCCATGTTCATGTTCATTTCTGGCCCCACTAGTATTCGTTACTCATTAATTTGTAATTACGTTGGTATTCACTATAATATCACATTATCTCTTTAATAGGAGAGAGAACATTTTATAGTTGAAAATGCTGTCAGGGAAGAGCCTAGCCAAGAGATAACACACTTCTGAGACTTTAATTACCTAATTAAAACATTTTTGAGTGTGCACAGATAAATCACAGGAAAGAGGTTGAAAGGTGTATTGTGACATGAATGTACCTATCTAATTAGTGCATGACAAAGGAGATTTACAGTTTAAAATAACATGTAGTGTCCCAGTATCTGACTATCTGTTTATTTACTTTTATTTTGGCTGCAGAGATTGACTGAAATTATGAGGAGGAGAGGAAATGGAGGAAAAAATTATTGACATTTTTATATCAATTGTATAATAGATATTGAGTTAAATAAATACTATTAATAATTGATCTTTTGTCACAGAATTCCATAGTCCCCACCATTGAGGGATTTAAAGTATAGAAGAGGGAATAAGATACTCTTTGTATTATGAGTAACCTTCAGTCAAAATACACTTTCTGGTGGTGATGGGAAATTATAATCAATTGCTTTAAAAACAACATCTCTGATTTAGTATTTACCTTAATACCTGGAGCACCGGGCTGTCCCTTCAATCCATCCAGACCATTGTGTCCCTGAAAAGCAAATCCACATTATTAAAATGTTGTTCCATGAGAGTGCTTGGTCAAATCCAGCTTTTTCTGTCTTTGCAGTTGCTCTTTCCTGGGTGAACCCTGTGACAGCTTCAGGGGAATGCAGTGACAGGGCTCCAGGTCCCCAGCAAACTCCCCACATTGTCCCAGAAAAGCTCCCTGCATTGGAAAGGGAAGGATATAGTACTAGATGCTCTCTTTTGTCCTTTCCATCTTTAATAATTTTACTGTCTTCAGATTGTTGTAAATACCTCTTAAGCCATTTTATACAATTTTCTCTGCAGGGATCCTTATTTCTTGGAAGCTATGAAAAGACTGAAAAAAAAACTACACCCTACATTACTTTCCACAGATCCTTAACTCTTTGACTCTCTCTTTACTCTGGCAAACTCCAGGACTTTGGATGCAAATGTGTGTCACCCAGGAGTTTACATATAGTTGAGGCTTTTCAAAAACAAAAAACAAGAGTTTCATTTTCTCTCCTGGGGAAAATAATGTGCTCACCCTAATGCCCTTGAAGCCAGGAAGTCCAGGAGTTCCAGGGAAACCACGAGCACCCTTAAAAAAAAAACACAGAAGATAAATAACATTTTCATTTCAAATGAAAAGACAATTATTTCTTCCCCCCAAACAGGTCTTCTTATCAAAATCCAGGCTCGGAAGCAAAGACTAATATATTTTTAAGCACAGAGCAGTAAATTAACTTACTCTATTTGGGTAACTAATACTGTGGTGTTTGTAGGAAATAACATTTAGTCATTTATCGTGTGCTTGTTGTCATTGATAATACATTATTTGCATTAATAAAAACTCTATACATTCTTATTTGCCAGACGCCTTCAGTAAGTGTTACAAGTATGCAGACATCTGTGTTGCTGGGTAGACTGCTTTTAGTTTCAGCAACTATCTTACACGCGAGATGCCTCTGATGTTTGGACTATATAACTGTTGTAAAAAGTCTTACCTGTGGACCAACAACTCCTCTCTCGCCAGGTCGTCCAGGTTTGCCAGGGTGACCCTAAAACATGAAAGCATCACAGGGTTAATCTTTCCTTGGCAAACTATCAGATGAAAGTGGGGCATCCTGGTTTTTACAATAGGGGAAAAAGGCATCACATCAAAATGTGGATCCAAATATATATTTAATTAACAATTATATTTTCTTAAATACAATCCAATTAATATTTCATTAAAATACTGTTTTCCACATGGAGACTGTTACATTGGGCATATTTGGCTCTTGGCAGAATACTTAATGAGAATCTAGAAATTCTCGTTGAGGCAGGAGGGCTTAAATGGCATTTGGAAATGTTTAAGGGTAAACACTTACATCCTCACCAGCTTTGCCAGGGGGGCCAGGTGGACCACGAGCACCCGCAGGGCCCTAGAGAGTGCGAGACACACCATTTTGTTAAGGATATATTAATACATTTTTTTGAAAAAATACTTATCACGAAGGGGGAGAATGTACTCACAGTTTGACCAGGTTCACCAGGCTCACCAGCAGGCCCTTGGAACCCTTGAGGGCCCTAAGAGAAAACAATATGTCTTACTCCAAGCCCTTGTTTAATTCCGTCTTTTTACATAAGAGCGATTACAAGCTTTTGGTACTTACAGGGGCTCCAGCTGCACCAGGAGGGCCTCTGGGGCCCATCAACCCCTGTAAATAGGACAGACAGAGTTAGCACTGATAACTTGCCACGGTCTTGACTAGGATTAGATAGAACTAGCTTAGCAGTGCCATAGACCTCTTGTGATGGACAGCTGAACAGAATTGCCCTTGTTTTGTTTCATAGTTTTTGTCCATTCGAAAGGCAGCATTTAAGGACCCAAGTTTCCTCCACTATTACTCTGCCTTGCCTTTTGTTTTCTACCAACCCAAAGCAGTAGAACTCAATGCTAATTGGATGCTGTGGCCACGGGGTCCTTAAAGTTGTGCTCAGTGGGCTTCCTGACATTGTTGCAATGCAATGAAGTCAATCAGTCTTTGCACAGTCAGAATACACAACTGCCTTCCAAGCAGATGACCAAACATTTCCATTTGGATTCCCTTGATTGTATGTCATCTCCCCATGTGATCTTTAGCTAGGAAATTGGTATTTTTATTGCCACAGGGACATAAATTGAAAAAGATTAAAAAAAATCCTTCTTAATGATAGAAGGAGGTTTGTTATGCCCTTATGAGAGCACAGCCCCTTTAAGGGCTGTTGGTGATGGGTGAAAATGTCAAACAAAATTATATGTAATGAGGGGTAAAGAAAAAGTAAAATATTATTGAAACATCCTACTGGAAGTGTCTGTTGTATACTATTTTTATTGAAAACATGGCCCAAGTGACAGCCAATTGTTCTTCCCTTTGTTCTGTACTCTGCAGCACATAGAGTAAAACAGAGTGTTACTAGTTTGCCAGCTAAATATCCACTCCTGACTCCCCTTTGCAGTAATCAATGCCTGTACAAGCTCTTCTGTAGGGAACTGCTCCTCTGCTGCTGACAATATCACACAGACAAGTCTCGGGTAATTTGTTCATGACACATGGGGACTCTGCTGTCAGTCTGCCCCATTGAATTAATGCCTAGAGTGAAATAATATGAATTTTATTAAAAAGCACATCATCTTAATTATAAGAATTATTTATTTGGTTTTGGAAATGGCGTCGACATTAAAAGAAACTGTCACTTTTCAATCCAAATAATTTTTAGGTATACATTAAAAAATAATTTTCTTTGACAGCATGAATTTTTAATTATATTTATTCATTTTTCCTTGTATTTGCAACAATTTCATTTACATAAAAAGTATTTTATTTTGTGGATGCTGGGAGACAGACAATGATTACTCATTAATTCAGAGAAGAACCCTGTGGGCTTTTATAGTTATTGATTTTCCAACATGGAAAATTATTTTAATACTTTATTGCTGCCTATATTTCCTATTTGTGAAACACATATCTGTTGATTACATATGTCTGTGAATGTGGGCGGATGTACAAGCCTAAATTATGTTTTATCGATATTTAAAAGTAAAACAATCTGTTTTATGCCCCCCAGAGAGGTGTTCCAAAGTCAGGGGAACTGAAATCCATATTAATTTTCTGGGCTTACGTAGGCTTCTTTTTATTAGTGCTTTATTTTTCCCTTTAGCTTCTTCTTGAAATATAGGTACTGCTTTAAAACTGACTAATGTCCAACCTTGGCTGAAATGGTTAATTTCAAATATCCAGTATAAACAAAGCCAAAGAAAATCTCTAATTCTTCATTTCCTATATGAATGTTTTAAATTACCAGGAAAAGTCAGGAAATTGCAAATCATCAATTAAAGGCACATTACTTTCAAGTGAGAGTTTTAATTTACAGAAAATATTATCTTGCCCTTATAGTATATTAGTTTATTATGGACCATTAGCTCCGGCGAAACATCTTCTTTTGAAGATAGAGCACTGAATATATTGTCCAGGTAAGATTTATTTTTCAAAGACCATGTTAACTTTGGGCAGATAAATACCTTCATTTGGAAACAATGAATTAAAATCACTAAATTGTACGTGCGTCTTAAACTGCAGTGTTAATCAACTTAATGTTTTTACTTCAACATATTTTCCTTGCATTTTATACATACTAGAATATATTTTGCATGCTCCCATCAGTTTTTTTCCCTTAACACCTCTCACTAACACCTGTCAAATGGTTCATGTGTTAAAGAGACCAGCATTGGTCATAGCGGTAAAGGAAACTTTTCTAAATGTTACTCAAATTATAGGATATATTGATGAATATTTGTGCCGAATGATATATGTACTAAATTTTACTCACTTTCTCTCATATATTGATTTGTAATTAATTGACTAAAAAAGGAATTTTTATCAATATGAATAAAAAGAAACACTTCCTACATTTCCAACTCCTCGCGGGAGGGTGAGAATCTATCATATTCACTGTTGTATCCCCAATGCATAATACAGTTTGGGGTTCATCCAAAGCACCTGATAAATATTTGTTAAATATATTAATGTTTTATTCAAGTACTAGACACATGATGCCATCCAATACCAGATATCGTGTCTGGAACCTAGTCCTAGTCTGTCATTAACCACTTGAATGACCTTGGGAAAGGGCTTAAAGTCTCTAGTTATAAAACTTAATAGTTCTGTTTCTGTAAGTGTTGCTTAAAATTGTAAATGATGTTAAAAGATGTAAAAAAAAAATTAATCAGAGTGATCACTCTCTTGAATTAGATTGATTTACCTGAGTTGTGATTACTGTGTCCAGAGATTATTTCTTGGATATAAATATCTGATTTATTCTAAGGAGGCAGGTTTGTAGAGAAAACTTAACCCCTTTAAACGAGACTTAGATTTTTATAGATTTGAATACAAAATAACTTGCTGCTTTTATCTAATCTAACTACTGACTGTTAACCTAAGTAGCTAAAAAAGTGGCAATGTGAAATTTAACATGAAAGAAATTCTCTATTCAGTAATATTTTGGCTAACATAAAAAGCGAGAGGCATACCATTGGCCCAGGGCCAGCTCCAACTCCTTTTCCATCAAATTGAGCAGCAAAGTTCTAGAGGGAAGAAAAACATAAAAATATTGAACATAAGCATATAAATATTACAATTACCAGCCCTGCAGTTCATTCTCTTATTTTACTGGTAAAGGTTTTTCTGTTGTTGCTTAAAAGAGAGAAATATTTTGGATATAATTATTAGTTTAGAATTCTATATTAAGCTAAACTCCTAAAAAGTCAGGGAAATACAAATTTAAAATTTAGTCTGCACTCAGTTTGAAGTGGGGAGCTTCTTTACCTTATTTTTCGAACCCTTTCTTACCCTGTTAATCCTCTCGCTCCACTCCCACCCCCAACTTCTATACCAAGGAAGGGGGGCTTTTGAAGCTTTAGAAGTCATTGAAGGCCCCTGATAAATTAAGCAAAGACCAACTCTGCATTTTGCACCTGTTGCCCTACTTCTCCAGAACTACACAATATAGCTAAGAGAATTTTGTCTTGCTTGACTTTCAGAAAAGATATAAAGAGTTCTCAAGTTGAGAGGAAAATGAAATTAAAATACCCCTTAAAGATTAAACTTTTAAAAAATTGTTCACCGTAATAACTTTACTGTTAAAGATCTCTCCTATAGTGGTAGGTCTATTGAAGAAGGTGCTTTTTAATGCGCTCAGTAGATAAGCAATCATAATAAGATCTTTTGGGGGAGAAAGGTCTTATTTTACTGGCATGCAGTGGAGTATTGGAATCAGGCTCCTGATTCACATTGCTAACCAATTAAGCAAATATGTTTTCCTTCCTGCAGTGTGGCCATTTGGCACTCATACCATTGTTAAAGACATAAAGCTAAAAGAAGATATTAATGAAAAAGGAAAATGTACTTTTCTCAAATTAGTTTCAAGCAAATTAAACCTAAAACTGCTTTAATGTTGGTTCAGCAGACTTCAAGCCAAGGAGAATAAAAAGAGTAGGATGTTTGCAAAATTGCTTAAGAGCAAGGATTTCAGTTATAATTCAATCTAATCAAACTCTTTAATAATGCAACACCTCTTATTTGTGCCCTACTGATAAAAGATATTAAATTCTCAAATTAAATAATGGTTGTGAGGGCTGCAGCTGCCTTCACTGAACACAAAGACAGGCCCTGTAATTGGCAAGAGCTCACAAAGGGAACGGGCAAAGCAAAATCTTGAGTGCAGAAACCAAAGAAATGCAGTAAAATATACGAATATCCACATAGCAAATTTAACTGCTAAAAATAAATCCCACAATGAGCCTTCTTCCAATAGAGGTATAAGAAATCAAAGTTAATAGCTAAAAGTTAACAATAGTTAAGACATCTTACCCCACCAAGACCAGGGGGGCCAGGAGGACCAGGTGGACCAGGAGGGCCTGGGACGCCATCATCACCATTTCTGCCGGACGGGCCTGGTGGACCCTGTTACGTAAAAAGTGAAGTAGGTTAGGATTAGACAAAGCCCTTAAGAACTCATACATGAAAAAGGTTACCTAAGAATACGTGTGGTAAAATCAGCTGTTGAGATCTTTCAATGTGCAAGTGGTGTGGCAATTTAGTATGCCATGTTTGCCATGGATTGAAATTGACTTATGACATGGGTCTATTTTAGAAAGAGTTTTAGTAACATATATGAAGAAGGCACAAGACAAGGTAGTTCCTCCATGAAGAGGAATTCAGCCATTGAATGTTAACTCATAATGGAACTCTAGTATTCAAATAAAGATAGAAAGTATAGCTCAATTTTATGATTCTATAAACTTCATGTGGGTGACAGTACACAGTAAGGAGCTATGTATATTGATGGTCAGTTTCTGAATGTGATGAACTTATTCATTTGTTTTGGTATGTTATGTGTGAATAGTAGATTAGCTAATATGATAATTAATAAAGTAATTTTATCACAGGGTAGAAAATCCTGCAGATTTCCTACCATTAACACTATTTATATTATTAAAGTAATTTACTGACATGATGCTACCTCTAACAAGTTGTTTGAGTGGAATACATTTAAGTCTGCACTTACGATAGATATAAGATACAGGTATTTACATATTGGCAAAAGAGTCATGATGCAAAACCGTACATGCCAAATAAGCACGGCAGGGAGATCTAAGCATACCATGAATACAGCAGAAGCCCAATTTGCACATTTATGACAGGGTGACTGCTCTTTCACTATTATTCCCAGGCTACATAAGATAGCGTGCTTGAAAAGCAAGCGAATGCATTAAAAAGATCAGGACTATGTGATGGTAGGTAGATAGACTTCCAATATGTCTGTGCTGGACAGGTCAACTAAAAACAAACAAACAAAAAAAGATAGACCATGTGAAGAATATGGTTGTCTGTAATAGTTTTGCTTTTCTGAAGGATAATCTTGACCTGAAAAGAATATTGATTATATATAATAATGCTCATTCCCCTCTTCTTCTACAGGGCATTATCTGCTTAAAAGTGGTACAATTATCTGGATATATAAAACTTTTATAAATTGTCTGTCTCCTGTAGTTCTAATATGTAATTATTCAATTATGGACAAAGCCCTTTAATAATTCAAAAATTACACACCCTTTCCCCACGCGGTCCTCTATCTCCAGTTGGGCCCTATGAGGAAGACACAAACAGAACAATTCTAAATGTCTAAGTGATTTCCAGTGAATAAGCAAAGCATTCTTGATAAAAATTAGTTGGTAAGACTGATCTAACCACAATGTTATTAGATAATAGCTATAAAAATAGCATATAACAATAGATTCGAGTATGTTGCTTTTATTATAATTACACATAATTTAAAAAAACTGGGATATTGGAGGCTATAGTCTCCAGTCATTAGATCAATATTATAACTACTATTTTCAGGAAGATAATGTCAGTGGATAAAATTACCATCTTGTTACATCATTAACAGAATATGTTTATAGTTAAAGCCCTTTACAATAAACTTTCATCTATTACCCATAATTAACATAATAGTTATTTCATCTCCAGAATAAAAAAAAAAAGTCTTTTTTTCTTTAGTATGTAGATCACCAGTTTGTATAATATAAGTGTAATTAGAGATGATTCTGGGAGATAAAACTTTATCTTCAACATCAAAGCTACTTTATTTTATGGCTTAACTATTGCATATTTATGTGGGCAAATCTTGACAAAGTACTTTTCTTCTATAGTCTAGTATAAATTTGGTAAAATCAAAAGTTAACACTGATCCTTTTGTATATTATGGAGAAGTATTGGACTCTTACCTTTCTTGCAGTTCCCTAGAAAAGAATTAAGTAAAAGGTCATTATGAGGAAAATTCTATACGTGTACTTTAAAATGGATCTCATCTTTATGTAGTATATGAATATAGTCACAGAGTATGTATGTCACACATTACTATTATCTTAATATCTCAAAGCACATTTTACAAATAAATTCAATAAAAGACATAAAGAACCAAAATATATACTTATCTATAATTATGCCTCAAATTCAATTCATGAACTAAGAATTTGTTCATGATTGTCTTGCAGATGGCTCCAGGGGAATGCCCAGATTCTCTAGCTATGAAGTCTTCTGCTTTGTAGTAGATGATACTAAAACCCAAACTTCCACTGGATTAGTTACTCTCTATTTCTTACGGGTGTTCTTATGAGACTGGTCTTACTCAGTAGCCCCACCCATTTTAGAAATTGGGGTGGGTACTTTCTAAGGCAGCCAGAAAGGTTTGACTACGTATAACTCTTGCTGATTTTCTTGGGACTCCAGGATAGTCAATACCCAGATAGCCTCCCCTTCCTTCTCCTAGGAGGACATCACTATGACTGCGGCAAAGATAAAAAAACAAATTCTCAAAGTAATTTTACGTACCTCTTGTAAAGCTGTAGAAGAAAGGGAAAAATAGGAAACAATTATTAGTATTATTTCATTGACCAATAGCAGTGATTATAAAATAGATATATTAGGCTATAAAATTAACTTACCTTATTAAAGACCCTATTGCATTTTTTATTAAGGATATTCTAATGACTTGGAAATTTTGCAGGTCAAAAGTACGGTAGGGGCCAGCAGGGTGATTTGCATGCAATATTAACTATTTTGAATTAAATAGTTAATTATTTACTGTTTTATAAATCTGTGAAATAATAATATCTGAAGGATATTTCTAATGCTTAGTGATTAAACTGGTAAATTGCACAGGTAGCAAGACCAGTAGGTTGATGAAAAAATAATTTATGATTTAGATAGCTTTTGATACATAAAAATATAAAAAAAGAAAAATTTAGGAAAGTATGTTACCTAAAGTAGACCCTGGTTTTTATAAAACATTAAAGTTACCTGATACTTCACTAAGTTTGTACCATGCTCAGTTCTTTTTCAAAGAGTCTAACAGGCAAATTAGTCACTATGAAAATGGATTCATGCAAACATCTGGGATTTTGCTTTCAATTGGTTCATTTAAATTAGCTGAGTTCATTTTACCAATATGTACCACTTTTTCCCCTTAGAAGGAATTGCTCTGTATAAATGGAAAACTGTAGGTTAAAAATCTTGAAAAATAATGGGGAAAATACGCTAAAGTAATATCATCCCCTTTACCATAATTGCTATAAATTCTTAAGACTGAATCCCTCCCGTACAGTATAAAAATTATAGGTTAACATAGGATATAAGTGTGGCCAAGCTGGTAATAAGATGAATCACCCCTAAAAATTGCTTTAATTAGGTGGCCAAGAAGTGTGTCATTTGGAGTGAGAACATCTGCTGTAATAGTCACAATTCAGGAGGGTGGACCACATCCAGTACTGACATTTAAGGGCAATTTATGAAAATTACATTTAAATTAGATAAATGACATGTTTACTTTATTGTGTCCATCAGCGGGAAGAATAATTAAGCCTGGACTTGATTAACTGAAGTCCTTATGATTTTGGAAATTTGACTTTTAATTAGTCAGGCTAAGTCATTTTAAAGGATGTGTGTTTGGTAACATTTATTCCAGACTGTGGTTGGCTGTGGATCAGATGAGTTGTCTTTTGTATCTTCAAACTTCCCTAGGTCTGTTTTCATCTTTTCTCTAGGAACAAACTCTTCCCCTTCCCCTCAGTTCTCATAAAAAAGAACTGGTAATGTGAATTTGTTCAACTCCTTAGTATCCACAACTAGTATACTAAAAGTGGATAAAGGGAGAAAACACACAGAAGCTATGCATCGGTAATGATGCAGTTGTAAACATAGCTGCATGTGGATGGAGCAAACTTTTCGGAGTGTTGGGTGTGACCAGGCACCCCTCAAACTCCATAAAGTCAATATTTTTGGTAATTGGCAGCCATTTTCAAGACAGAAACAGACTGATTTTCTTTACTCTATCTTGAAATGGAAGTCTGGTCATAAAACCTACAGCTGGAAAGTGGCCTTGGGGTCCATCTAATCTCTCTTCTGCATTTTAGAAAAGACTCAGTTTGATTTGCCCAAGGTCACATGGTAAATTAGTGGCAGAGTCATGGGAAAACCCCCAGTCTCTTGAGTCTCAGATCAATGTTGTTATTTCCCAACTTGCTGGGTTGAGAATGTCAGCTTGTTACTGGAAACACGTTGAAGAGGTAACTTTCAGGCTCAACAAAAGGCAGAGCAGATTTTGGTTAAATAATGTTACCATTTCCATGACCTGGTAATGGGTTGAGAAGCTAATGTTACTATTCAGAATGTATCCATTCCAAGTAGCATCCATTTTCCTTCCCAGAATCCACTGACTGGCTATATCGGGAATGGCTTCAATCAGAAACGCAGATAAACCCCTCCGCGTAAACCTGAGCCTTCCATTAGCTTAAGGCCTGGTCCCCTGCACTTTCATGGTCTCCCCTCCAGAGGGCGCCTCCTTCCCTGCCTCCTCCTCCTCCTTATCCACACGTCTTAAAACACCGGAAGAGAAAAGCCTGTAGAGGATGAATTTTATATTACTAAATCGGAGGGCTTTCTAAAGCAGGCCTCAAATTTTACAAGGTGGGCAGCGGGGCGGTAATGGGCCTTGACTTCCTTCATCACATCGGTTGTTAATATTCCATCCTCAGGGAAAAGACCTGTTCCCATTCCACTTCACTAACCTGAAGATTCAGATAAACTTACCAGTCTCACTCTGAGTTCAGAGAAAAGTTCCCTAACTTTTGGCGAGTCGGGCCCTTTATGTTTTCATTTCTAACGTAAGTTAAATGTTTCTTATCAATGCCCACGTTTCTCCAAAATGCCTGAGGGCCTTCCCTCCAAGCTGCACCTTGAACTTAGCTCAGGTTTTCCTTTTGCTTTTTGCCCAGCCGGCTAACCTCTCTCCACCCCTGTCCCAAACAAACCGAAGGCACTTACATTGGCATGTTGCTAGGCACGAAGTTACTGCAAGCAGCAACAAAGTCCGCGTATCCACAAAGCTGAGCATGTCTATCACTTAGACATGCAGACTCCTTGTGTCGCAGAGCCGCTGGGTCACCGGCGGAGGTATCACCTGGCGGGCGCAGGCATGCAGTCGTGGCCAGTACCTCCAACTTAGCAGAAACCTCCTGCCGCCTTGGTGCTAAAATAATAAAGCCCGGATCTGCCCTATTTATACGGCCAAAGTTTCCCTGGCCCGAGGGTGCCTCCAAAAGCGCTTCCACCAATGGGAAGGCTGGGGCTAGGGGCCCGGGCAGCCACAGCTGGGAGGAGACTGCGGGGGCGCAGAGGAGGGAGCAAAGGGGGGAGGGACGTGGCCACGGGGCTGGCTTCTTAAATTGGTTCCATTCTTTTTGAGGACGTGGACACTTTTGAGGCTTTCAAGGGGAAACTCTGACTCGCAGTCTGCATACCTCCGCCCTCCCCATCCCCCCGCCCTCCCTCGCCCTTTCCAAGTTTGGAAACACTTTTGGACACGTCGGAGCGCTCTGCAGACACCGACGTGGGCAGAGTTTGCAGATCTCCTGGCAGCCGGGCAGCAGTAGAGGGGACGGGAGGCAGTAGATCAAAGGAGGAGCTGTCCAGCCCGGCCTCACCTTGTGCCCTGCGGGCCACCGGCAGGGTGGAGGGGGGTGCCCAGCGGATGAGTAGCAGGCAAAGGAGGAGGAAGCCAGGACCCCGCAACGTGGCGCAGCTCGGGCCGCCCTTCCCCGTCCCCTCCAGTCGGCCCCCTGCACTCCCACCCCGCAGCCTCCGCCCAGGTTTTCTCCAGCTTTCCTCCCGCTTTGGGGAATGCGTGCACCCACTTTGTCAGCAGTAACACACTCTCTCCCTCTCTTTCTCTCTCTCTCTCCCTCTGCTCCAGGAGATGGTGAGAGGGGAGTTCTTTTGGGGGAGGACTGGGCTGGAGTCTGAGGACGCCAACTGTTGGGGGTGGGGTGGGGAGCAGGCTAGGGCGGCGTGGCACCCAGCACCAGGAAGGATACGCTTTGCTCGCAAGCTTTGAACACACCAGACTAGACCAAGCTATGGAGAGAAGTCCTTGCACCTCGCTTCCCTCTGCTGAGGCTAATTTTAAACCGAGGCTTTAGGGATTATCTGGCCATGCGAAATGACTGCAGCAGATGGACCGGGACACCTCCCTTACGATCTCCTGTCGGAGGTTGTGGTGGAAAATCCACGTTCTCCCCTTCAGGTTTCCAGTCTCCTCCTCCTCCTTTTCGCAGACTCCTTGTCTGCATTTACTAGCTGCATTCTGGGCCTGCACTCAGGTAACCTTCTAGTGAGAAGCTCCCCATCCCTCCCGACCTCGACCTCGCTGTGTATTCACCGACCCCACTCTTACAGGCAATCAACTCCCAAACACCTTCCTGCCTGGGTCCCGGCTCCTTCCATAGCCTGGGGAAACCACCTAGCCCGTCTTGAGGGCTTCTAATTTGAATTTGGGGTCTTGACCTTGAGGCACCTACTGGGGGTGGGAGGCCAGAACTCCTGAGAATTAGGAAATACTGAGTGCAATAAACTTCAGTGGATGGCCCCTTCCCCAAGCCTGTTGAGATGTCATTCCAGGCCCAGGGGAAAGGCCATGGGTCTGGGGCTGTGCCTCGGCTTGCCCAGCACCCATGGCAACCATGGGTTACTTAAAGTGCTATGCTGCTCCAAAAGTCAACATCATCACACAAGGGGCACCTTTAGGTCAATTGCATCTCCACCAAAGAGAAATTGGTAGGCTGTAGTTCCTTACTTATCTTTTTTTCCTTTATCTTTGTCCCGCCCTTTTGGGCTGTCCTTTAAGGAAGAATTTCTACCTAACTCATCAGCGGCTGGTATAAAGCAAAGAATTGAACATTCTTAAACTCCTCGCATCCTCTAAACTTAAAAACAAACAAAATGGTTAATGGGAATAAAAGAGAACAACAAAAACTATAATAAACTCTTCTTTCATTCTAAGTAAGGGCATTAACTTGGGAGATAACGTTGGAAGACTTTTAAAATAGCTTGGTGTGAAGGAATTTGAAGGGTGGCAGGTCTGTTCTAGGAAGATGTTTACAAAGAATAAATTCACAGTCAATCTGATCATTTAAATTGTAGAACAGTTTTTGGAAGTGCATAAAAATGCTCAGCTAGTTTTTGAGAAATAGGGAACCATGAGTTCAAGCACACATTTATAAACTTAAAGGAAAAACTGCCCTGCACAGTAAACTGATAACTTGAAAAGCATTCCTGGAAACCCTGATGCAAATACCAAATGCTGCCGGCCGCACTCCCTGCTGATGTGGCAGGGTCTGAAGCAGGCGGCCCTCAGCGATTGGTGGGAGGCGCTGGCTCTAGAGGGAACAATGAAAATGGAGAAAACTGGAGGGGAATTTTTCATTTAAAGTGGAAGACAGATCCCAGGTCTAGCAGTTTTTATACATTATTTTGACTCTCTCTCTTCCTCCTCACTCAATGGGAAAGAGAGTTAAATGTCCGTGTTATAGGAGGAATTCTTTAATGCTTACATTAAGATCTCTTTAATAGTTTGTACTTTACAACAGCCAGAGGTTTTTCTCGTGGATAGGGATGGGGCTGGGAAGCGAGTGGACCCGAAGCCTAACGGGAGTGCCCTGGGTGGCTGGGACAGCATGTGTGGGTGTAGGAGAAGCCTGGTGACTGATGGGAAGAGCTAGCAGTGAGGGAGAGGGAAGGGGAGCA
>PVJD01000156.1:0-191338 GCA_004026545.1 Mormoops blainvillei | reverse complement strand
AGGGATCAAAGACTTCTGCATTTTGCTGCCAGACGACTGACACCTGAGTTCCTGTTTCTAAACCATTGTCTGTTGCAGAAAAGATGATCCTTCAGCTCCCTGTGACCTACAGATGGCAAACTGGGGCACGCTTTAAAGTTTGGTAAAAGATAGGCTGGGCGCCTGACTGCTAAGGGAATGCAGAATAGTACAAGAAGACCATATTGTCTTATACTCTGACTCCTTTCTTTGATCAGAGTTAGCATCTGACTGACATCTCCTTCCAAACACTTAATAAAGATCCACTCTGTGAAAAGCATTGTTACTACACTCTCATTCTAGTGCTAGCCCTAGCTGAGGCGGTTGTCCAACAATTGCGAAGTATTTATAAACTCACAATTAAGATGGTGGCTGAAAAGTTTTGAGGGCTCACCTGACTGTGTGATAGTTTTTGGAAAACCACTGAAATTTCTGCCCTACATGATATTGATTGGGTTATTCAGTTCTTGCTGATAATTTAAATGAGACCACATATTGTGAATGACATGGTCATTGCCCTCAGCGGGCTTATAGTCTGTTGGAGGATAGAGAAGAGTATGGGCAATACTATGATGGGGAGTACAAAGAGATTATGTGTTTATGGGAGGATTTAAGGTGAACAACTAATCGCCATTTAGGTGGGTGGAATCAAGAAGGGCTTCCTGGAGGATGCAACAAGCTCAAGCTTTGCATGTGAACAGGATTTACAAGAGATGGGGACAGATTCGAGCACAGAGGCATGAGAAGATTTGTCAGTTCTGAGGATGGAAGTCTTTCAGCATGTGGCATTGTGGAGGGGTAGGGGAGGGTAGAGGAAGGCACTAGAGACGAGATTGGTGGATTTATCAGGGACCAGATCAAACAGCACCTCTTAAGCTGTATGCTGGTGTTTGGTTTTCTTAACTATGCTGTGGGGAGAGTTGGGATGATTTTAAGTGCAGACATCATGTAACAAGAGAGTGCTTTTGAAAAGATGACTTTGGCTTCAGTGTAGAGAAATGATCAGAAGGGGAACACGGCAGAGACAGAAGCCAGTTAAGAGACTGCAGCAGTAATTCTGAAGGAAAATGATGGTGGTTTGGTGGTGTCAACTAGGGTAGTGCTGGTGGAGTTGGAAAGAGGTGGGTGGGCTTTAGAAATGTTTTGGAAGTAGAAGGAAAAGACTGCAGTTTCACTGTGGCAACTGATGGAGAAAGAAGACTAGGGGAGCATCGCCAGGTTTCTGGGCATAGCAACTGGCTGCTTGCAGGTATTAGTGTCCATCCAGTTGAGAAACATTTGAGGAGGAGAAGGCTTGGGTTGAGGGAGGGGAAGAAAAAGAGATCAAATCTGGGTATTTGCAGTTTTGGGTGCTTGCAGACCATTAAGTGGATAGGTCTCGTAGATGATTAGCTATTTAAGCTTGAGGCCCAAAACTTATATTGGCCTACATTTATGGATAAGGGAGTCATCAGATTACTAAGTTGTTTGAGTGGAAGAAATCCTCAAGGTTGTCTGTGAGTATGGAAATAGACAATAATAAAACATAGGACAAAACCCTGAAAAGCTCTATCAAGTCAGCAATGAATAGTAGAAGAAAATTTGTAAAGGTGATCAAATGCAGCAGCCCCAGGGGGTGGAAGAAAAACAGAGCCTCCATCGCTGAGGGCAAGGAGAAGGTTGTTTGGGGGAGGAGAGCATAGTGTTTTGTGTTTCTGAGAGGTCAAGGAAAGGCTAAAAAGATGACATAAATTAGCAGCCTGAAAGTCACTGGTGACCTTGGTAAGGCTGGTTTCAATGGAATGGAATCCAGCTGAGAGAAAGTGGAAGAGTGAGGTAATAAACACATCTGAGAAATGCGTTGTTAGGTGATTTCACTGTGTGTGAACACCGCAGAGTGCGCTTGCACAAACCTAACGGCACAGGCTACCACCGTAATCACATGTGCTGCACTTCCGTACGGCAGACAACACTGTAGTTTGCTTACATCGGCATCCCCACGAGCACATTAAGTAATGCATTGCACGTCAGCGTCGCCACAGCCACATCACTAGGTGACAGGAAATTTTTTACTCCAGTATAATCTTTTTTCTTAAATCTATTCAGGTAACATTGGTTAATGCTATATAAATTCCAAGTGGACAATGATATCATTTGATATCTGCATACTCTGTTGTGTGCTTACCACCCAAGATCTAGCTTCCATTTTGCTCTCCTGAGGCCGTGTTGTGCGTACCATCAGTTGCGGACTAAAACTTCGTTATTTGCCATGTGACCATACAGCAGCAGTCAAGAGAGAGCTGGGGTATAGTTTAAGGATGATGTTAGGATTAATGTGGAAGAGAATTTTGCATGTTAGAAGGAGACCATCCAAAGCAGATGCTTAATCTTATCCCATTTTAAAGATTTCCACTGAAATGTTCTCCTTCTTGAAGTTTCCTTCATTATACCCCTCCTCATTTGCTTTTACATTTTAAAGTAAGGAACACTTAAGTGCTTGCAGCTTTCTTTTCTTTTTGACTTGATAATAAGTGATCAATTTTGGGGGGAGGTCCTTTAAAATATGTAAACAGAGTCAATTTATCTCATAGTTTATGAATCCAAGTTTAATCTGGGGAATTAATCTGGGATTTAGTGCCCCATTTTCAAGTTTAAAAATAGGAAAGAACCACGTGAGTATTCTTGTACTCATATTGATTATAGGATATAGTTGTCTTGTGGTATCTTGTTATTGAATATTCCATCGTCAATAGTCCATATTTCAGAGGGATCTATTAGGGCACACAACTTTCAGCTTTGAATTAAGCCCACCTCTTTCTTCGAGAAGAAAACGCTAGTTCCAGATCCACCCTTAAATTGTACAGCAGCAGAATGCTGATGCATTCCGAAAGTCCACTCTATCTTATTAGAAGTTTGGTTGGCTTGGTTTACAGTCTCATATTTTTCAATTCTTTTTAAGTGGCTGGAAGAAATAAGAAGACTTTACTTCAGTTGCAAAAAAATGTTCTCGGTGTTGGTAATTTATTGATTTACCCATTAAGTTGAATCAAGATACATTCCCTTTGGTTCCTACCAAAAGGAAGTGCTATAGAAAAAGACTGATAAAGACTTAATTGTATATGATACCATATTTAGAATTTATATAATTTATACAGTTTGCATTTTGTCTTTAAAAAAAACTAACAAATTAAGTTAATGGTATTACTGATGAACTCTTTAGACTTTAAAATTTGATTTTGACCTTCGCAATTCTCCACTTGCATGAAAAACCTTCCAGTTAGTTAATGTGACAGTATAACTACTCATTATATAGTATGCTAAGCACTGCGCCAGGAATTTTACACAAATTACCTCAAACCTCCAACAATCATCTGGACTTTAGTGGGGTGTGTTTTATTATTCTCAATTTTACAAGTAAAAATCTGAGGCTTTGGGAGATAAAGTGATTTGTCTGATGACGGTCCCTAGATATCCTAGAATGGGTCAAATCCACCTGTTGCACATTAGCAAAATGCCTCGTACTCCTAATATATAGTATCTATAACAATGATACCTGATTAATTAATAGAAGGATTCAATTGTTCATTGATTGACTTCACTTGAATGTAAGGTCTTTAATAGCAGAGATGATGTCAATTTTATTCACACTTCCAACCCTAGATCTGGGCATAGTGCCTGCTTGATAATAGATACTTAACAAGAATTTACTCAATAAATGAAGACTGATTTATCATGACATAAGTGGAGATGATAGAGCTTAAATGTAAATTCTGGTTATTTTTTTCATTGATGGTTTACCATTTCACCCACATATTTTTAAATTTTCTTTTAATTGATAGGTAAGAGTGGTAATTAACACATGAAATTTACTTGAATAATATGTGAATGTATATTAGCCAACTCACCCACAAGTAGCATAGTTATTCCTTGATATATCATAAATATTTTCTTTAATTAAGTCAGATTTATAAAGAACACAGTGATTGAAGAATAGGAAAAAGCTAATTTTATTAATTATAAACTCACAAAATTTTAGAGTTGGGAGACAATTTAGATGTCATCCAAATCATCATAGTTGTAATGTGTGAAATCATAATTTGTTTTTCTATCATATTTTTAAGCCTGTCCAATGGCAGGTACACAACAGGTATTAAAGAAGTTTTAATTGCATGAATTGATACATTTCATAAATGAGTAAACATCCCTGGAGAAGTTATGTAATGAACTAGCTTACGGTAGGCCTAGAACTGGGGGATCTCCTGATTCCCAGCCTCTTGCTCTTTCCTTTCAGTTAAAATAACATCGAGCATTTGTCTGTAATACTTTGCAATATTTAACCTTTATAACATTCTGAAGATTGTTATTATTTTACAGAGGAGAAAATTGAGGCTCAGAAAAGTTAAAGGTTTTCTCCAGATCAGTGGTTCTCAAAGTGTGGTCCCTGGACGTGTAATACTAGCATCATTTTGGAATTTGTTAAAACTACAAACCATGTGCCTCATCTCAGACCTACTGAATCTCAGTCTGTGGGCTATCAGCCATCTGTGTTTTAACAGCCCGCCAGGTGATCTAGATTGAGGAATGGTTAAACTTGAGAGAGGTCTAAATTTAACATCATGGAGAATAGACGTGAGCAGATAAGATGAAAAAGTGGGAGAGTGCAGTGAAGAAAAGATTAACTCCCTTTCTTTATCCTTCACTCCCAAAAGCCCCCTTTATATCCATTTTTGTTCTTTCTCTAATGGATATGCTTGACCTCTTTTCTTGATTCTCCTTGTTTCAAAGGGATAGGTAGCTGAATATTCTGAAAGACTATTAATTGTTCATTAGTTACAGTATTTGTAACAGCAAAGGAAGACTTTAATCCCTTTTTGTTGATCCAAACTCTATTTAAGGTTATTTGGGTAACATAACATTTGTAGTAGAAAAATGTGTTCCAGGGATATACATTAACTTTGCAAGAAGCTAAGTGCGATTGGCCCAATGGTCAGAACGCAGTGCTACGGAAGTCTGGATTGTAGCCTCAGTTCCTCTACGGGCCAATTAACTTCTCCCCATTACAGCGCTTTGTAATTCACCGGTCTGTGGACCTGGTATGTAATTCCCTAGTTCAGGTCAGACAGGAAAGATTCATGGTTTACTGCAAATCTATTCGTTACTCATTCTAGAAAATGCCCCCGCCCCCACGGCTCAGAGGATGTTTTCTTTAGATATCGGCGACGCAGACGTATGCTTCTGTTCCCTGTAGTTGCCAGGTCATGTTTTGATACTTGAATAAAAATGGCCTCCGGAGCCTTAAAAAATGGACTTTCCCTCTGAAGCACCCAAGAGGCTACGTAAGAGAGCAGATCTTCCTATTTCAGAATGTGCAAGAGGCTGACCTAAAATGATCCGAGAAGTCATTGTTTCTGCCCACGAGTCCCTGCCTGGTTTTCTTACAGGGCCCTCGTGTCACAACTGTGGCCTCCCAGGCATGCCTGCAGACCCAGCCCGCATGGACTCCGGAAGCAGGCCCTGTCCTCGAACACGATACATTTAAGAAGCTCCCGTTGTAGTATTTCCTAGTTGCCATTCATTGGATTTCACTCTGTGGCACTGCTCTTTTTCTGGGCTTCATATATCTGAAACCCAGTGTAAAGTTTGTGCCCATTCGTTTAGAATGCCTTCTATATTCTTGCACCTGAGTTCCTCTTTTGGTAATAATGTGCCTCTTTCCTCTATGATTGGCTTCATTCACTCATTCATTCATTTATTCATTCACTCAACAAATCTGCTCCTGCCTATGCAAGGTACGGCGTTGGAAACTAGACCTGAAGCTTGATCTTGGCAAGCTTCCCTTTACCACGCTTTCCTGACACCCTGGAGACCAGAGTCCTGCCGCTGAACCTCAGCACCACGTCTCCTTGTTCTTGTCTGTCGCTGTTGCAGACCTGCCTGCTTGGATCTGCAACGGTGCTTCCCTGGGGCTCTGTATATCCAGCCCCTCTTGTAACATTCCTTCTTTGCAGGACCTCACGGATGGTGGTCCTGGCTTGGCCCGGCACATACTGGTTATACATGGTTATCGCCATGCTTTCCCTGCTTTTGACTTCCAGCTATTGCCTGCAGCTGAGTCCATTTTTCGGTACCTGCTCCCAGTCTCCACTTTTCTCTCAGAATCTCGGCCTGAGAGAAGAGCGTGGGTTTTGCTCGTTCCTCTAGCCACATCTTGTTTGGGATTGTATGCTCAATGAACAAGGACCGTGTTCCCATTATGTGCCAGGTGCAGATGTGGGGATAAATAGAGTGATAAGGTATAGAATCCAAGCTCAGAAGACATCACAAATATAGCAGGTCCTTTCCAATTGTTAAAATAAGGAGATACTTCAGTTTGAGGTGCTTAAGATTTTAGAGGGAAAATAAGGTTATAGAGGGACTGAATGCAAACACTTATAAACCTCCGTATAACCTTTAAAGCAGAGCCATCAAGACAGCATGCTAAATGAGGACAGCATCAGTGACACTTTTCACGTCTTAAATTACTAATAATGGTTATGGTACAATTGCTTTCCATTTACCACCTTTTGCTCAATAGACGTATCTCAGGGTCTTTCTCCCCTGCCATTTCCATGAAATGCCCATAAATATGCTTTGCTGAAGATAATATACGTATGAAAGGATTTCTCCCCCCTGGATCTGGCTCTCCATCCAGATTTGCAATGCCTTTCTGATTTCATGATTTGGATTCGTTGACTCCTGCATGCTGAGTCCCAGACATAATTCCCCAAAGCACATGCCATCAGGCCCCTCTTACACAAGTATCACTTCCCTCCTTCCTTGCAGCTGCAGGAATGCCATTTTAAGGTCCTGGTTTATGTCTCCTCAAATTCCCTTATTGCCTAAAGCCTCAAGGCAAAAACCTCTGTTACTGCCATACCATCTGCTTTACTACACTTTTTTATTCCTAACACCCCATTTTTTCTTCTAATTATTCCGAATAGGAGTGACTCGTAATTCTTATATTCTGAAATTAAGATTCTTGTGGTTGGAAAAAAGGTATATAAAACTAAATCTGTCTATACTGGAATCTCTTGTTTACTAAAATTTGAAGTAGGGGCAATTTCCTAATGGGAAGGAGTTACTTAAACTAATAGGAGAAAATGGTGCATTGGCTCATTAAAACAAAAGTTTTTTTTTGTTGTTGTTGTTTTGCAAGTGCAGTTGTCTCCATTTTCCCATACCCAATTTCCCCTGCCCCACCCACCCTCACCTCCCACCCTCAACCCTCTCCCCCTTTGGCTTTGTCCATGGGTCCTTTATACATTTTCATTGATGACTCTTCCTCTTCTTTTCCCCATTACACCCCTCCCCCCACCCCCGATTACTGTCAGTTTGTTTTTTATTTCAATGTTGCTGGTTATATTTTGCTTGCTTGTTTATTTTGTTGATTAGGTTCCACTTATAGGTGAGATCATATGGTATCTGTCTTTCACCACCTGGCTTATTTCACTTAGCATAATGCTCTCCCATTCCATCCATGCTGTTGTGAAGGGTAGTAGCTCTTTCTTCCTTTCTGCTGTGTAGTATTCCATTGTGTAAATGTACCATATAAAACAAAGGTATTTTGATCTCTGTTTCTATGAGTCTGTTTTTGTTTTGTTTCGTGGGGTTTTTTTTAGGTTCACATGTGAGTGGAGCCCAGGAGGCAAAGGTTGGGGAGATAGGTGAAAGGGCGAAGAATACCGTCAATAATATTGTGATAAGACTATACAGTGACAGCATTTGTGAGGTGATCACATTGTAAAGCATAAAAATGCCAGATCACTATATTGTATATCTAAAACTAATGTAACCAATATAAGATTGTATACCAATTGTACTTAAATTTAAAAAGGTAATAAAACATTAATATAAAAACATAAATTCTTTCAAGATTGTAGAAATAACTCCCCAGGGTTTTTTTGAGATAAGTATTAAAAACATGCCACAGGTCTCAGGTTAATGGACAAGTAATGAGACAGAATAAAGACATTTGGTCTGAGAGTAAGACAAAACAAAACAAAATAAAATAAAAGATGTTTAGTATTTATTCAGTGAACAATGCATTAAGAAGTTCTAAGGGAGCTCTCAAGGAGGATCAAAGAGCAGGAAGTTTGCTCTTGGGAAGGTTGAGTAGGAGAAGGGAACATTGAAACTGGACGTTGGAGGAATTCACCAGCCAGAAAGGAAGGGAAAACCCTTCTCGGGAGAGGGTATAACATGTGAAGAGGCAGGTGACATTTATCATAATTTCTAATTAAAAAATAATTTCTGTTATAATTTCCCTCTAAAATGGTGGTTCTCAACCCAGGATGGTTTTGCCTTTGGGGACATGAAAGAGAAGGGGAAATGTTTGAGGAGGGGAAATACAGCATCCTCAAATAATGTCATTCTATTATAATGTTAATGAGAAAGAAATGGATTCCTGGCCATTGCAGCTGTCCGTGTGGAGTCTGCTATTCTCCCCATGTCTACACGAGTTGCCTCTGGGTGCTCCAGTTTCCTCCCACATCCCAGAGATGTGCTCATGAGAGGAACAGGTGAGTCTCAATTGTCCCCGTCTGAGTGAGTGAGTGTGTGTGTGTGTGTGTGTGTGTGTGTGTGAGTGTGCTCTGTGATGGAAGGATGCTCTGTCCACAGTGGGGTCCCACTGGTGTCCTAAGCTGCTGCAATAGGGTCTGGTCACCCTTGACTCTGAAACTGGAATAAGCAGGTTGGAAAACAATTCATTTACATACTTGTTTCTTATTCATCTTTCTTAAATGTGTGTATAGCTCACATTTATTTCAATGTTTAATATTAGTAGTTTTTGTTTTGTTTGTTTGTGGTTTTGGAGGACTTTATTTAGAGGTTTGGTGATGTTTTTGTGACCAGAAATATGCCCTAGGAACTTAACTGTAATTTATATCAATTAGCTTATGGTAAAATTGGTTTTGTTTTACACCATTTCACTTAAAAGTCACAATTTCCAAGAACCTATCAAAGACTTTAAGAGAGAACTTACAATACATATTCAGAGTTAGAAGTTAAGGTATAATTCAAAAGCAGTGGGAACATAAGGCTATTGATTAGATAAAGAGAAATTATGAAGAACACCTCGTGCTATATTAAGGAGTCTTCCTTTAATATATAGTCCATGGATAGAACTACTGGATGGTTGCAAGCAGGAGAATGATCTTATCCGAATCATGTTCTAGTAAGATAACCAAGCAGCATTGCCAAGAGCCTCGAGACTGGGCAGCCACTTAGAAAATATTGCTATAGTGCAGGGATGATTAGGGCCTAAAGCAGGGCTAAAGCAGTAAACAGAGAAGAGGGCTGATCTGAGAGCTGTTTAAGACTTAGAATGGATAGAACTTGGTGATCAATTAAATATGGGAAATGGAGAAGTTTCTGCCTTGAACTACCGAGGGGATGTTGATGTCATTACTTGAGATGAGAAAAATAGGAGAAGCAAGATATTTGTGTGTGTTTGTATGTGCGTGAGCTTGTCTTTGTATAGTCATTAAAACACAAACATATATCATTATAGTCAACAGACTTTTGATTAGTCAATTATACAAGCACTGAGGATATCAAGATATATAACTCTGGTCCTTAAGCTGATATATTCAAAGCAGCACTATTCACAATAGCCAAAAGGTGGAAACAATTCAGATGAGTGAATGGATAAACACAATGTAGCATATCTATACAATGAAATTTTATTCAGTAATTGAAAGAAATTAAGTGCTGATACATGTTTCCACATGGATGAACCTCAACAGTATTATGTTAACTGAAGGAAGCCAGACACAAAAGGTCACATATTATATGGTTCCATTATTTGAAATACTCAGAATAGATCAATCCACAGAGGCAGAAAAGATATTGGCAGTAGCCAAAGGGATGTGGGGAAGGGGCAACTGCAAATGACAGCTTAATGGGTGTGGGGTCTCCTTTGATGGTGAGGAAAATGTTCTGAACTCTAGAGCAGGTAATGGCTGTACAACACTGTGGATGTACTAAATTACACAATATTACACTTTAAGATAGTTAATTTTATATTAGGGAATTCACATCAATGTTTCTTTTTGCTGAGAATACATCCACACTAATTCTGTGGTTCTCCATTTCGAGGACTGTATTTTTTTCAAACCATTAAAAAAAAAAAAGGTATTGTTTGAGCTGGTACAGTCGTCCCAGTTTTTTCCCCTTTGCTCGCTCTGCCCAGCACCCCCCACTCCCTCAGGCAGTCCCCCCACCATTATTCATGTCCATGGGTCATGTGTATAAGTTCTTTGGCTACTCTATTTCCTATGTTGTGCCTTACATCCCCATGGGTATTCTGTAACTACCTATTTGTACTTCTTAATCCCCTCACCTCTTCGCCCATTCCTCCACGCCCTTCTCCTATCTGTTAACCATCAAAACGCTCTCCATGTCCACGATTCTGTCTCTGTTCTTGTTTGCTTAGTTTGCTTTTTAGATTCAATTGTTGACAAGTATGTGTTTATTGCCATTTCATTATTCATAGTTTTGATCCTCTTCTTTTTCTCAAATAAACCCTCTTAACATTTCATACAATAACGGTTTGGTGATACCACTCCTTTAGTTTTTTCTTAACTGGGAAGCTCTTTATCTACCTTTTGATTCTAAATGATATCTTTGTTGGGAATAGCAATCTTGACTGTAGGTCTCTGCTTTTCATGACTTTGAATATTTCTTGTGAATCCCTTCTAGCCCACAAAATTTCTTTTGAGAAATCAGCTGACAGTCTTATGGGAATGCCCCTCTAGGTAACTAATGGCATTTCTCTTGCTGCTTTTAAGATTCTTTCTTTATCTTTATTTAACCTTTGGCATTTTAATTATGATATGTTTTGGTGTGAACCTGTTTATCCACCTGTTTGTCCATCTTGTTTGGGACTCTCTGTGCTTCCTGGACTTGCATGTCTATTTCCTTCACCAATCCAGGGAAGTTTTCTTTCATTATTTTTTCTTTTCTTTTTTGTTTTAAAAGGTTTAAGGGTTTATTTATTTATTTATTTATCTTAGTTTGAATGTATTTTTTTATTATTGTTCAATTACAGTTGTCCCCATTTTCCCCACATTACTCTCCCCCACCCTACCCACCTCCACCTCCCACATTCAATCCTTCCCCCTGTCCCCCTGTTGTCTTTGTCCATGGGTCCTTTATAAATGTTCCTTCAAATAGAGTTCCAATTTCTTGCTCTTTTTCTTCTCCTTCTGGCACCTCTATGATGCATTATGATGCAAATGTTGGTTTGCTTGAAGTTGTCCCAGGGGCTTCTTATAGTATCCTCATTTTTTTAGTTTGTTTTTTTTTCTTGTTGTTTGCTTCTGCTTGGTTGTTTTTTGTTTTCTTATGTGCCAAATCATTGATTTGATCCTCTGCTTCATCCACTCCACTGTTGATTCCCTGTAAATTTTTCTTTATTTCACTTAATGTAACCTTCATTTCTGCCTGGGTCTCTTTTATGCTCTTGGAGTACTCACTGACTTCCTTGAGCATCCTTATAACCAGTGTTTTAAATTCTGCATCTGATAAATTGCTTATCTCCATTTTGTTTGGTTCTTTTTCTGGAGTTTCGAGCTCTTCTTTCATTTGGGCCATGTTTCTTTATCTCATTTTGGCCGACTCCCTGTGTTTTTTTTCTGTGTATTAGGTATAGCTGCTATAACTCTCTGTCTTGGTAGTGTGGTCTGTAGGTTCCAGTGGCACAGTCTTCCCCTATCACCCAAACTGGGTACTCGAGGTACACCCTCCCTGTACACTGAGTACGCCCTCCTCTTGTAGTTGAGTTTTGTTTGCTGTTAGCAGGTCTATGGGGGGGGGGAATTTACCCAGGTCAGTCAGCTGCAAGGACAGGCTGTGACCACTTATCTCCAACTTCCACCCCCTGTGGAGGATCAACTGTGCAGGGGCAGGGTGGTGATGCTCCAATGTGATCTGTAGCTGGCCACTGGGTGTGCAGGCTCTTGGGTTTCCTAGGTAGTGGAGGTCAGGGCCAGCTATTATCTGTGTTCTACCTAGGGCCACCCAGTGTGAGCTACAAAGCAGATGGTTGTTACCTGTGCTGGGCCTGGATATTCCCAAGTGGAGCCAAACTGTGACCCAAAGCTGGCTGCTGCTAGTGCTGGGCCTGGGACCACTTAGCCAGAGGTACAGGGCTGGAGGCAGGCCCATAAGTTGGGTGGAGCAGAGCCTCAGGTAAAGGCCAGGGCAGGGCAAACTGTGTAAGCCAGGTTGATGGAGTCTCAGATACGGCTCCTGCCTGCCCGTTCTGTGGCTTGGCGGGGAAGGCTCAGAAAAAGCACAGTGGCTTCTACTCACCTTTCTGTCTGGGAGAAAGCTGTGTCCAGCTCTAGCCCTGATGCCAGACACTTCAGTTCCTCCCCATATGCCACTGGTGCCTTTCAAGCTGCTGTTCGAGCGGTGCAGGAGCTCAGAGTGAGTGCATCTACATAAGTTCATCATGGGCCCTTTAAGAGGACCTGCCAGGGAGTCCAGTATTTTTTTTTTTTCGCCAACTCCAATCCCACTGGTTTTTACAGCCAGAAGTTATGGGGCTTTTCTTCTGGCACTGGTACCCTGGGCTTGGGGGCCTGATGTGGGGCTGGGAACCTTTGCTCCCGAGATACCCCTCTTGAATTTTTATCCACCACCCGTGGGTGTCAGATCCACCCATTCGATGTCTCTGTGTCTCCTACCCTTCTGGATTGATGTGGTTTCTTTAGTTTCATAGTTGTAGGATTTCCATTCAACTTGATTTCTGATGTTTCTGAATGATCTTTGATATGGTTGTGTGAGGAGGCAAGCTGTGTTTACCTATGGCTCCATCTTGACTGGAAGTCCAATAACTTTTTTTTTAAAGGAAAAGCTCACAGTCTTATGAGAAAGACTAGTAAAAAAGGAAGGCAAATCAATGCGAACTATCTCTAATGGTCACAAATAACACAAAATATTCTTTAAGCCAAGGAAACTGGATAAAGCCCTAGCAGCTAAAACAGCCCATAGCAGGACCAGGAAGCAGGAAGGGACTGAAGAGACCATTTGGTCTAATTTGACAGTCTTGATTGCCGCACTTCATATGAGTCTTTCCAGAGACACAATGATTCCATCAGTGTCTTGCGGACCAGTCAATGGCAAAGGTCTGAAATAGTACGGTTCACTGATTCTTAGAACTTTAACCTTTTCCTTCTACAGACTTGATCTCCAAAATATCTGTACAAAGTACAGTCTGAGGATGCTAGTGATAATTCAAAGAATTACAAATAGAAAAATAATTATTTAAGAAAGAATAGTAGAAACTCATGACACAACTTAAAATTGTATGGTCTTTAATGTTTTACATGGATTTTCCCAAAGAACAGTAAGAAATCTGCGCTTTTAAAAATTTAAAAAATTTTTGCAGGCCCCAGTGGCCTAATGGATAAGGCACTGGCATCCTAAAACTTTAAAAATTTTAAAACTTTTAAAAGTTTAAAAATTTTTAGTAAAAATAAAAAATGGGCTAAAATACGTACTGCACTAAACAATAAGGAATTGGAAGAATGATTCCACACTTAACTGAAGATATTTTCCTAAAATAAAATGTAAAAATGACTATATTTACACCTTTATTTTCTTTACCTCTTTTTACAAATAGAATAGTTTCTGGTATGTTTATAACACCATTCAAATGTGGTAATGAACAACTGAAATCATTGAAGTTAGGATGCCCCATTTCTCAATATTGGAAGAACTATTACTTTAACTTTCCACCTTTTCAAGCAAAGCATTTATCCATTTATTCAGAAAACATGTATTGAATCACGGCCATTGAAGAGAAGAGTGCTTTGGATGATAGTTGCCTTCAAGTTACTCATAATTTAGTGGGGTCGTATGAGAAACAAAACAAAGTGATAGTGGCCTTTCTGTGGAAAACAAAAAAGTGGTATCTAACTTTGCCTGAGAATATTAAGGTGGGTCCCCAAGGGAAGATGATAAGTCTTAATGGTTGAGGGTTTGTTAAGCTGTCACTGCAGAAAATAAGCAAGAATATGCAAAAGCATAGTAGCATGGTGGAATGAAGGTGTTTATTTATTAAACATTTATTTTGTGCCCACTATGTCTCAGGCACAGTTATAGGCATTGACAATCTAAAGGTGAGAGTGTTCTTGCCCTCTTGATGTTACAGTCTAGCAGAACAGACAGGCATGAAACAAGTCTACACCATGAACTGTGGTGAATCACTTGACAGGGAGTCTGTGGGGTGCTATGGAAGTACAGGGGCTCTAACCATGGGACACAGGAAAGGACTCTTTAAGAAATGACTTAAATGCAGAACTAGAATGGTGTCTCAGGCAGCTGGAGCTCCCATGACACAATACCATGGACTGAGTGGCTTAACCGACAGACATTTCATTCTCACAGTTCTGGATGCCAGGAAACCCAATACCAAAGGAACCCGCAGATTTGGTTCCTGGTGAGAACCCTCTTCTGGCTTGCAGACCACTGCCTTCTTGCTGTTGTCACATGGACAAGAGAGAGAGAAAGGAGAGGCAGAGAGCTCTGGTTTCTCTTCCTCTTCCTAGAAAGACATTAATGATCACAGAGGCCTCACCCTTAGGACATTATCTAAACTAATTCTCTCTCCAAACCCCACCTCTAAATACCATCACATTTGAATTTGGAGTGTGGAGGGGGACACAAACATTCAGTCCGTAACAAATAGGTGCTATTTAGCCAAAGGAAGGGGACTGGTGAGGTAGGGGCTGAATCCATAGAGGTATGTTTCAGGTAAGCCAGAAGACAGGTGGGGAGGGCCTTGAAAGGCAATCTTAAGCAATATATCCTAGCAGCAGTGAGAACCTACCAAACAGTGTTAATCCCTAACCCAGACATTAATCCTAACCCTCTAACTCTAACTTTAACCATGATCATATTTTGTTTAGAAAGATAACTCTGTTTATGGTCTAGAGAATGAACTGAAGAGGGGTGAGTGGAACATGACCCTTTTAAAAAATGTTTTAATCATTACCTGAGAATATGTTTATTGACTTTAGAGAGAGAGGGAGAGACAGAGACAGAGAGAGAGAAAGAGAGAGAGAAATTGATGTGAGAGAGAAACATTGATTCGTTGCCTCTTACACGCACCCCTACCAGGGATCAAACCCACAACATTTTGGTGTCTGGGACAACTCCCCAACCAAATGAGCCACTCGACCAGGGCGGAACATGACCCTTTAAGAAACTTTTCCAGATGAGAGATGAATGTAGTGGAACTTGGAGTGATACCATTGCAGTAACATTTCTGAGATAGAGAATCCTGGCTGAAGAGTGTATTTGAGTTTGAAAAAATAACGAACTCCTTTTCAGTCATGTTGTGTTTGAAATCCCTTCATATAATTTCCCATGGCTGGAACACGGGGGCTGCTATTGGTAAAGACTCAGAAGAGAAGTGGTGAGGTAGGCAGCAGCCACGTCATGGAGGATAAAGGTTTATCCGGTAGGGGATAGACTGCCATCGAGGGACTCTCAGTGGGACATTTCGGTGTTTTAATTTGTGTTTTAGAACGTTGATTCTGGCAATAAGGAGACTGGATCACAAGGATTTGGGACTGGAGGCAGGCAGTTAAAAAGCAATTGCATCACATAACATGGTGGTGGTGGGTTGGACAGCAAATGGAGGAGGGCACTTATATATTTCAAGAACAGGCTATAGAGTTTGTTGAGAGAATATCAGGTTAAGGAAAAAATAGTGAATGATTCCTAAGTGTCCACTGGAACACTGAGTGGATGGCGGTATTGTTAACAGAGATGGAAAACGCAGGGGGAAAGGCAGACTTATGGATGTGAACTCAGATCGACACACCGAATGTTTGAGATGAAGCAGGACATCCATCTGCTGCTGACTAGCAGGTGACTGCTGCTGGCTTCTGTGACATCGCCCTTGGTAGTCATTAATAATGACCCACTATAGTTTTCCTCCATAGCTCCTTTCTTTCTTTTAGTCCTTAAAGATAAACCTTCTCTTCTCTCTGTACACTGTTCTTCTGAAAAGACCTTTAATCAAAGAGATAACTGAATATCACTACTGCTAAATGTTGACTCTGTTCTAGGAAGTCAGTGTTAGCCTTATAGAGACAACTAATTCTGGAAACTTCTATTTGAAAGTTTTGTCATTTTCTCAATTCAACATACTCATATCTAGGCTTTCCAAAATTCCCCATTATATCCATTAAATCCTTATCATTTTTCCTGAGTCTCTTTGTGCAATAATGTTCCCCTAGTCATATGCATCTGAAACCTCAGGATTATCTGACTCTCCCAGAATCTTTGTTGTTTAAATTCAGTTAGTCATAAAGTCCTATTTTTTCCCTTCAAGATGTCTCTTGTTTCAATTCTTCTTATATAGCTATCCCCAATGATCTAGTTGATAAAAAGAAAATAAAAACCTTTATTAAGACCCAACTTTGTGCCAGGTAATCAAAGTTGCTCAGAATGTAGTACCAACAAAAGTTGACAAGAGAAGCAAAACCCTAGTTGAATCTCGAAAGATAAATTGAGATGACACAGTAGGTAAGCATAGAGACACTTAGAGAAAGGGGGCGCAGCAAGAACAGGAATGCTGGGGCTGACAAAGCTATGGCACATTTTAGTCACCCTCCATAGTTAGCAGAACGTGGCTGAAATAAGGGTAGAGAGCAATCAAATCAATCATCCTAAATAAGGAATGTGTTATACTATACCCAGATTTCTGTCCCAGCCTTCTAGCTACTTTTTAAAATGTATTTTTATTGTATTTTTCCCATTACCATTTATTCCCCTTATATTCCCCTGCGCAACGCCTCCCTCCCTGCCACCCGCTGACCAATCACCACCCTGTTGTCCATGTCTTCTGGTGCTTCTAGTCTAAATACTATATTTTATACAGTATTTAGAATGTTTTCAAAGTGCTGTCATATATATGACCCATTTAGCCATCACAACAATCCCTTGAGTTAGCTGCAAGCTCAAGTTAATAACTTCCTCAATATTGACAAAGCCAAGTTTAGACCCTAGATCATCTACATCAAATTGCCAAACGCTTGGCATTAGCCTATGCGTTTTGTGGATTTCTTCCAGATTACATTTCATACAATGCTATGGTTATAATCCTACTGCCCCAAAAATTTCATTAGCTCCCCCTTATCCTATATCAGCAAGAAGAGCCCCTCTGCTTGATGTTTTTAAGGCTCTCCATAATTTGGAATCATTAGTCATATTTCATCTTATTTCCTACTACTCAACAAATTTTGCCCTTGTGCTTTGGTTATATGTTGCTGCCTAACAAACTAGCCCAAAACTTATTGGCTGAAAACAATGCCTCTTTGATTTATGGATCAAGAAGAATTCAAGTAGGGCTTAACTGGGTCATGATTCTGTTCTCCTTTGTATTAACTGAGGTCACTCAGGGTTTGGTTGGCAGTTGGTCTTGTTCAACTGGCCCAAGGCGGCTTTGTTCATGTATTTCTTGCCTTAGCAGAAGTTACTGAAAAGCTGGGCTCAGCTAGGACTGATGATCGTAATGTCTCCATGTGGTATCTCTAGCACAGCGGCTGAATTTCTTATTTGGCTCCTGTAGAGTATTCTAAGAGACTAAAACAGAAGCTGCAAGTCTTCTGCTGTCTTAGCTGTGGAAGTCATGCAGTGACACTCCCATGAAATTCTGTAATCATAAAGAGAGCTTCAGTGGCAACTGAGATTCAAGAGAATGGGATCATCCAAGGTATAGTTACCTAGAAGCATTGTTGATTAGGGAGTCACTTTTGGAGAATAATAAACACACTTGGCTTTAGTTAAACACATTCTTATTGCACACATACAAGCCATGCTTATTTCTGCATCTGGACAACTCTCCACGTTGATCTTTCCATCCCCTCTCTCCTTTGACTTACCTAAATCCTTCCTGTCTCCCAAGGATTGTTCAAATCTCATCTTGAGTGTTTTGAATCTTTCTCTGAATACCCTTGTTCTCAAAAAATCTTTCCTATATTAAAAATACAATTGCATTTTACAGTCTGCCAATAAGACCAGCAAGGAGGAGGCCGAGTTGGAAATATTTGGATGGAAGAATCAACATTGAGCTACTGTTTACAGAATCACAGACCAGCAGATGAGCAGTGGGTTTGGGAGGAAAGATTAATTCCCCTTTGAACATATTACTCTGGAGTGCAGTGGAAGAGCCAGATGGAATCTTGCAAACAATAAAGGGAGAGGAATGGAGACTGGCAAGGGGTCGGGGTTAGAGAGAGATCTGGGAACCTCCTGGTGAGGAGGTGCTAGGTGAAGTTGTGGTGTTACATCAGCTTGCCAGAGGAGAATTGGAGGAAATGAAAAACGAAAGAGCCAAGGGCAGATTTGGGGGAATTTTTGTAGCAGCAAGAACATGGGGATTCAGAGAAAGAGCAAAGAAACAGGAAGAGATCCGAGGCATACGGAGCTCCTTAATCAAGGAGGCAAAGATGGTCATGTACTAAGGCTCAGAATATGTTTAAGCAGCAGGAGACTAAAGAAGACCATTGGCGTTTATGATTAAGAAGTCATTGGCCACTGCTCTGAGAATCTTTAGGAGGAAAGCCAGATTGTACCTATAGCATAAGCGGGCAACGGGGTTAGGAGGCAGGAGTACTGAGGGCAGACAGGTCACTTTGTCACAAAGTTTAGCAATAGAGAAAAGAGAGGATATTCTCTGCAATAGAATAACAACTAGAACTCTTAATAATGACTGCTCTTCTCTGATGGTAGTCATTAAGTGGGAGCAATGTGTGCATCTGTGTGTGTGGGCAGGTGGGTGCACACTGTGTAACAGTGCTTTTCAAGCCAAGCCCAGCATTAAAATCACTGGTGGACTAATGATACTTTCTAAGGTCCCAAACCAGACTTACTGAATGAGAATTTTTAACAGTGGGCCCCTCAGGCAACCGCAGAATGGAAAAAGCTCATGGATGCTGACTTACGGGTTTTGGTATTTGCAACGGCCTTAGGTTTCACGAAAGAGTTGATGTCTTCATGTAGTTAGGGCTAAAATGGAATGAAGTTGTTAAAATGGGAAATTGTGAAATAAAAACTACAGTAAGGATTGACGATGTAATAAAGTAAACATAGAAGACAAATACCTCTAAATGAAGACGAACATTTTAGCAGCTATGGAAGAAGTCGTATACTTTAGATAGATTTTTTTTTTTTTGCCTTAGCAAGCAACGTGGACAGTTTTTAGCAACACTATCATCAGAACTCCAAGCTATTTTCCTTTTCCTCATTTTTTCTTTTTCTCTTAAACTGTGCTGGGGGAGGAGTGTAAAAAGAATGTGGTTTGTGAGGCAAACTAAACCTCAGGAATTATTTCAAACCAAACACTCTTTCTAACTATTTGAAGTCTGGAAGTCTGGATGTGGGGGGCGGGTGTGTGAGCCAAACTTTGTCTGTGGAACCATTTGTCATTTCCTGGGAGGCGCCCTGTACTTAACCCTTAAGGACAGCACAGCTGAATAGTCTTCTGAGATTTGACCAAGGGCAGGTCCAACCTAGCCTTTTTCTTTTATATATTACAAGTTGTTGTTTTCCTAACTTATGCCTCAGTGGGAAAGAGATGTTATGCGGTATGCATGTTTTCACAGCAAAATCTTTATTGAAACAGAAAGTGTGGCTTTTGTTTTGCACTTGCATGCCAGGAAAGGGTTACAGAAGCCTGTCTCTTCTTGATGTTTAACAGCTGGTAAGAAGCACGGCCCCTTCCCTCCGGTTCAGCTCGGAGCGGTACTAACTCATAGCCATCACCATCCCCCACCATCTCTCCACTTAGTGAAACCTTTGCAAAGTTGAAATCCAGTGGTAAGCGAAGGAAGCCCATTTAGTTCATTTGGAGAGGACCAAAAATGAGATTGTTGTAGTTCAAAAGGAGCTTTTAAATGCAACAGCTGCTATACAGTCTCCAAGATTCATGGTCAGAGTGTTGTTCCTGAAAGGACTAGTTCAGGATAAAGAACAGTCTTGGTTTTATTGAGAGGCTGAACTAGAATTGGAAGCTACAAACCAAAATCACAATCGAGTCTGAAAGCTCGGTATCTTCAATTATGTGAACTCTAGTTGGAGCTTTTTGCTCTGTGCAACATCCAGTAGATAACAGCTTCTGTTGTCCCTCTAATCAGTGTCTTACAGAGCTGAGCTTGCGCGCTCCAAATAAACAGGGACACAAAGATGAAGTGTCCACAGAGTGGCACACCCTTGGGTCAGCATAATAACCACTTAGGTTGTGGAGAAATCCACATGATTCATGAGGTCCTTAACTTAAACACATTAAGGAACTATCTATTACATTTTCTCCGAGTCAGAATAAGTGCTTTAAATAGCAATCAGGAGGGCACGGTGGAAATGTTGGTCTCAGAATGGCCTCTCTGACTTTCTCTTTCTCTCTGCCTGTCTCTTGGTGTCTTGGTCTCTGTTTGTCTCTTGCTCTCTTGCTCTCTCTCTCTCCTGAAGATAAAGTGTCAGTGTATAACCCCCATCTTTGGAGTAAAATTAAGCCCCCAAGGAAATGAAAGCAACTTAGTTTTTGTTTCAATCCAAGGATAGCCCAGGTGGACCCAATACACTAAATTGCTCACGTGATAGCCACAAAACTGATTTAAAAGACAGGCTTTGGGGAGGGAGGGGGAGAGAGAGAAAATGAGAGAGCAAGAGAGAAAAGGAGAGAGAGAGCAAGCAAAAGTTTTATAAATACACAAATTCTGCTCTAGGAAGAGATGGCTGGTTTCTCAGACAGCGGCTGTGCAGACGCGCTCTCAGGGCCCCTCTGTCCGCCACGCTGGCTTCTCTCTGGGAGGGAGGGCTGAGGGCGCAGCTGGGCTGGGCTCCAGCGGGTCAGCTATGTGGCACTGCTGCTATTGTTGAACGGAATTCTTTCCTTATTACACAGCTCTCTTCTCAATTCAATAGAAAGTACAGTTCTTGGGATTTTCTCTTCCTGCACTTGGAAACCAGACAAATGAAGTTTATTTTCTCCTCATTTGCTGAATCTGTAGCTGGAAGCCACTTTATATATAGTTAAGTCTAAGAACACGGATAAAAGAAAGAGGAGTTTTATCAATTCCGTAAGATGAATATTCAAGCAGAATCCATAATTTACCGATAGAGAAGTAAGTTAGGCGGATTGGCTGTTTTTAATGAGCTTCAATTATGTGGCGATTTGCTTTAAATTGGTTGTGTGAATTTAATGATCAGTCTAATATTGTTCTATCGTATGTGTTAAGGGAAACTTCTGGAGCTGGAACACTAAGCTTTTTTTTGAAAATTCTTAAAATCTTGGTAAGAACGGAAATGAGACAAGAGTCCCTTCAAGACCCTTCTTTTATCTGTACATCGAGGGGGATATTTTCTCAGCCCACACACGTAGATTGACGAACAGAACCATCATTTTTGAATACACCAATTGCTCTTGAAAATCAAGTGGAAACGCTTTGCAAATTATTAATCAGTGGTTCTCTACTGCAGGGGGAGGTTGGAGGAATATAAGTGGTAGTCACCTAGGTTTTCAACTTAAAGAAGACTGACTTTAAGGACACCGATTCATGATCCTTTCCCTTAGTTTTCAGTTCTGAGGCTTCTAATATCTGGTTAATATGGCCTGAAGTAAGACAGAATTTTACATGATCAATTATCATTGACTTGGCACTCTTGTGTGTTTAATACCGTGACTATTTCGGGCCAAAACAAATTCAAAAGCAAAATTAAACCCTGTTTCTGGCTAAAAGCCACACTTAAAAAAAAGAGTTTTAAAAAGTAGGCTGTGTGGCCCAGACTCTCTAGAGCACTGTAGCCATGACAGTCTAGCCTCGTGAGTCCCAAAGGGTGGTCCCTAATCACAGAATCAGCATCGCTTAGGGAACCTGCTAGAAACAGGAATTCTGGCCCTCTTCCCCAGACCTTCCGAAACACCACGGAGTGTCGAGGGGTGGGGCCCACCAATCTGTGTTTGTTGTCACGAGCCTTCTAAGCAATTCTGGCACACACTCAACTTTGAGAACCACTGACCTAGTCTAATTCTGTTGACTCCTTGGGCACATTGCCTGTTTGAGCAATCACAACTGTTTATCAGCCTTTACTTCTCTCTCCTTTTCACCCCTTCTTCACATTTTCACTAATTACCTTTTTGAAGCAACATTTTAATTATTCCATTCCTCCTGTCAAAGTGTCTCAGTGTATCCTGTCACTTACCATATACATTTATACAGAAGCAAAAACGGGCCCTCACCATCAACTTTAACTGACTGGTTATGCGAAGAAGGCTATTCTGGGCCAGGCGGGTGAGGTACGGAAGCCCGGGCAAATCAGATGCTGAATCCAAGACATCAGATCAGTTTCTCTCTGGTTAAAATAAGCAGTTTTGGGGAGCGGTGGGGTGTAGGAGAAGAGGAAGAGGGCACCAAGGGCAAATTCCAAACTGGGGGGTATGTGTGTGTGTTTAAGTTTTACTAGCACAGTTTGATTAAAAAAATTCTTTAATCAAAACAAGTTTACATGTTGACATTTATGGATTAACAAGAATAATGTTTCCAAATTTTAATTGCCCTAAGGACCAAACAGATATAATAAAAGAGTTCCCTCAAAACACTGAATCCTATGTTGCATTGGAAGACCTCTCAAAATTAAAATTCCAATTATTGCAATAATTCAACTTTCCATCTATCAGTGAAAACAAAATTATCTGAGGTCAAAACACGCCACGTGCAAACACTTAAGTATTAAAAGCCCTTTTCCCATATTCATAGTATCAAAACATAAGAGTCTTATCTACTAAAAACCACCAACTGACCTTACTATATAGGGCCTTAGAAACACTGTTACAATTAGCCTTACATCTTTTGTGTTAACCTTGGGTTATCCAGATTTAGTCCACATACGTGAATATACAGACTATTCAAACCACCCCTTTACGTTGTCTATTACCTCAGAGCAACTAACATTTCCACTTCTTATAATTCTATCATGTGTATAGTGCAGAAATAAAAATTCCCTTCTGATATAGCCGTGTTTGCAAATAGGCTAGTTTCCTTAAGATAGTATTTACTTTTATTTACTTCACAAGCATCGCGGATTGCTTTCCAATTAAAAAAATACTACTTGCTGACTTTCTTAATGAGTGTGACTTTTTAAAATAATTCAGAAATGCCTCAAAAATGAACTTTTATCATTGAGTTTTCAGTTTCAGCCACTAGCGCCTGTAAAGGATCTTAGACGGCTGAGCCCCTAGAACCAGAGTCATCCCTATATATACCAGTTCTGCTTCTGCAAGAAAGTCATGTGACTGCTGAATTCCCAGCCACAGAATTCAATTACTTTCTAAAGTTAACATGAGTTTTGTACCTTGTAGAATTGTCAGTTCAATGTCAGTTGGATATCTAGTGGTCATGCAAAAAGGCACACGGACCACACATTGTTACAAAGCAGCAGGATAATGTAACACAATGTAGACTGAGATTAATTTTAGATAGAAGGGAGTAATTACATAGAAGTAACATTTTACCTACCATAAAAATGTATAACTTCTACAAAACCACAAACAGTGAAAAGACAGTCTGGTAAATCCAAGGTTTGTAAAAACTGCACAAAACCCACAATATCTGGGAAAAGAGTAAAGGTTTTATACAAGTAATAGTTTTAAACATGTAACATTACTATCAATTATCCATTAACATACACTAATTGAAAATATGCTACAACCAATGTCTGGAAAAGCAGTTCAACATTTCCTAAATGGATCTTCCTCACATTTACTGCATAATGTAGTAGTTAATACTGCACAAGTACACTTCACCAGTGTTTACTTTTAAACAAAGAGAAAGGGATTTTTCTCCCTCAAAACAAGTTTTAAACATCAAAACCTATTCTTATAAAAATTTAAAACTTTCAGCAGTCTGAATATTTCAAATGAAAATCATTACAAACTTCTCAAATGTTTTTTACGTTCCACGTATGTCAACTTAGTTATCTTGTGTAGAATCCTTCAGACAGATTTCGGTCTCTCTCTTCACTGGATGGCTTTTTCTTACTGCTGGCCTCACCTTTGCTGTCTTCCTTGCTGTCTCTGCTGTGTTGGGGTTGATTACTGTCTTGATCTGATCCTCCATTTAGTGTCTTTGAACCTGTTTGTTCCTTTTCTAGCTTTTTGTTTGGCCTTTGCTTCCCTTGATCTTTGGTTTTATTTGCTTTGTCATGCTGTCTTTGTTCAGCAAGAGATTTGTTCAGCACTTGTGTGATTACAGAACCTCCTTCACCAACCAAAAACATGTTCTTAAACTTGCTATATAACATTGTAGACTTTTCCATGATAATCGGACTCACTTTGAATCGCTGTATTTTTTTCAGTGTTGTAATGATCTCTGTGTGTTTCTGAGCTTGTTGCATTGTGACCTGAAATGAAGCTAATTCATCCAAGGCCTCAATACATCTGCTCACATCAAGATTATGAATTTTGAATGAATTTTTTATTTCGGCATGGGTCCTTCGAAGTCGAGAATCCATTGATGTTTCTCGCTTCTTCTCCACTTTCTTAACCTCTGGCTTCTTTCCTTCATCTTTATTCTGCCGCTCAGTTTCCACTCGTTCCTCGTGCTTACGTTTTCTATCTGCTGCTCCTTTCTCGTGTTGGCCTTTGAGCGTATTCCTTCTATGAGCTGTCTGAAAGTTTCTCCCAACTTTTCTCTTCTTTTCACCTTCTTGATTATATCCTTCCTCTTCAGAATCAGAGGTTGGTGTAACGCCTGTTTTAGCTAAATTTTTCCTTTTTGATTCAACTTCTTTCTTCCCCTCTTTTTTGTCTGGCTCTTTCCTTGGCTTATCTTTTTTCTTCTGACCCTTTTCATCCTTTTTAAGCTGCTTTTTAGGTTGTTTTTCCTCTTGTCCCTTTTTCTTACTTGGGTCTTCTTCAGTTATCATGTCAGTCTCTGAAGGACAGTTCTGTCTTACCATTTTGGGTCTGCCTCTTGGCTTGGGAACCTTGACTTCTGTAGCTGCAGATGGTCCTCTTTTAGGGCTCACTTTTAGGCTAGCAGATGCTGTTGCTGTTGTCACTACTGCTGCCTCCTGGGTGTCTACTTTCTTTCCTGCCTTTCTCTTTCTTCCTCTTCCGGCAGCTTTTAGAGTGGTTATGTCAATTGCTTTAGTCACATCCTCATTGCTGGCTTTTTCTTCATGGTCAATGTCTTTCTTTCAAACACTAGTTTTCTTTCCTTCAATTTCAACACCAGATGATGCATTTGATTGTTTAGCTGATGCCTGTTGACTCGAAAATTTCACTTTCGGATTACTGTCTATCTCCCATAAACCTTCATTAAAGCCTTTTCGTATTTGGTTTTCCATACTTTTCCTTATTTTCTGAGTAAGGAAATATATCCCTTGGGCCTAAAAAAGCAGTCTCATGCGTTCCAAAAAAGAAAATGGGTAGTGGGTGATTTTACAGCTCCATCAGGAACCTCGTCTACTCCAGCTGGCCAATGAGGGTAACCTTCCATCTTGGTGAAGATGAGGTCTCCAGGTTTGAAATTGCTAGTCATGTTTCATTAGGGGTGATGCCGGGGCTCCAGATTTGAAGAACAGCGAGGAGGTGCGGCCGTAAGGATGGCAGCCGGGGTGTTGTGGGGAGGATGCAGCAGGACCGACTGGAACCGAGGTGCCGAGGCTGCAGGAGCCCGAGGGTGCTCCGCGGTGTTCCAACGCGCCTGCCGCGCCTGCGGACCCTGAGGCTGCAGTGGCGGCCAGCCATCCCTGCCCGTGTCTGCGCAAGCCACCTGTCACCAGCTGTGGGGTGTGTGTTTAGAAGGAGCAAGAACTCTAGGATCCAAGCCTACTGCCTTTTGTCACTTGGGATAGTTAGACCCCTTTTTTTATTTCCTTGGAACTAGGTAGGTTATGGGGTGTGTTAGTTTGCTAGGGTTACTGTAACGAGTATCACAAACTGCATGACTTAAACAACAGAAATGCGTATCGTCTCATTTCTGGAGGCTGGCAGTCTGAGTTCATGGCGTTGTCAGGGCTGATTCCTTCTGCGGGCTGCGAGGGAGGACCTGCTCCATGCCTCTTCCTGGCTAGCAGATGGTTGCCTTCTTTTCCCACTACCTTCACAGTCTTTCCTCTGTACATAGCTGTGTCCGACTTTCCTCTTTTTTATAAAAACACACCAGTCATCTTGGGTTAGAGCCCACCCTAATGACTTCATTTTCACTTGACTGCCTCTTTAGAAAACCTATCTTCAAATGAAGTCACATTCTGACATACTGGGGGTTGGGATTCAGCATTCAAATTGGGGCCTTACTACCTTCTCCTTTGCCCTTGGGTGGTCTAGTTCAGGGACCTGAAAAGGAGTGGTATGAAGGACTGGTGATGGGACGGATGCCATTCAGAGCTTTAAAAAATTTTTTTCCATTTGGGAAACAACTCTGGTATTAATGCTAATGCTAGAAATGAAGAACTCTGAAACTGGTTTTTGTTTGTTTTTTTAAAAATTAAGTTTATTGGGGTGACACAAGTTAATAACATTATATAGGTTTCAAGTGTACAGTTCCATAATACATCATCTGTCTATTTCATTGTGTGCTCACCACCCAAAGTCTAGCCTTCCTCCATCACCATATATTTGACCCTATTTATCCTCTTCATCTTCCCTCCCCACCTTCCCCCTCTGGTAACTACCCTTCTATTGTGTGTGTCTATGTTTGTTTGTTTTGTATTTTCATTATCTGCTTTCTGTTTTATGTCCAACATATGAGGAAATCATATAGTTCTTGCCCCTTTCCATCTGACTTTTTTCACTTAGCATGATATTCTCAAGAGCCATCCATGTTGTCACAAATGGCATTATTTTATCCATTCCTAAAAATGTCCTTTTTGAGAACTTCTGCTCTGACCTCCTCATTTTGACAAAACAGCCCCTGTTGGAAAGGCCTTTGCCCACAGTCACAGGTCAAATCAAGCTTCTGATTTCAACTCCTGTGCTTTGGAGTATCCTGCCGTCTTGAGAGGTGAGGCAACTGGCCTGAGGTCAGGGCAGAGGTGGGACCACCAAGTCCTTTCTTCTTCCAGGACTCCGTGTCCTTCATGGCTTCATGAGGGTGTCAGATGTGCTTCCAAGCACTGTGCACTATACGACATTTGCGTGCTTCACTTTCCAAAGCCATCTCGTCACCCCAGACAATTGTACTGTGAACTGTCGGAGATGCCGGCTTCTTTCCGTCAAATTGTGTTTTCCCCGCAATTTTTGCTTTGCTTGACTTCATATATTTCTCTTAACTTGTCGTTTGTTAGAATTCTTATAAAATGATACAGCAGAAAAAAAACTTACCTAGTCAGTCATTTCCAATCAAAAGTCATCTATTTCCTGCAAATCGTTACAGAAAAAGGAAATAGATTCATACAGCTTTTAATCTTTTTATATTTTAAGACAACACAGCTGCAGAAAAAGTATTTGCTCTTGAAATGAAGCAGGAGCAACTTTATTAATTTAGACTTAATTCTGAGTTTGTGATTATACATATACATGAAATAACAAAAATAAGGGCATAAGGGGAAAGAGTAATTAAAGGAAAGTTCCCCCCCACCCTCGCCACGTTTACAAAAACCAAGCAGGTGAAGAAGCTCATTCCCTCCTATTCATCATCTGTCCCTGGCATCGAGCATAGTTCTCAGCAAATAATATGTGCTCAATAAATTTATGTTGAAAGAATGAATGAATAAATGAATAAGATAATATTCTTACGATATAAGCAGGCATTGGCAATACTTGGGCTGGCGGCTGGATATGATAATTTAATTGCAAATCTTGCTTCTTTATTTATTAAATTTGAATCTCAACGAAGCAATTCTCAGTCTAGTTTTAATTACCATAGATTCTTTAAAGCAATAAATCTGAATTCCATTAAAAGAATTATATTACCCAAACTTCATTAATTCATACTCCTCTTTTCCTTTATTTAGCATGGCATGGTAAAGTCTAATTTCATTGAAATGGCCCAGAGGGAAGGAAGCGATACCAAACAGGAGATAAGAAAACTGATTAAAAAACCTCCAATGTTTACCGGAATCCCTGCCTTTCTTTATGAGGGTCAACTTTGAGAGAGAGAGAGAGAGGGAGAGAGAGAGAGAGAGGGAGAGAGAAAACAAAGTATACTTTGAGATAATATAGATAGATGAGTGTGGCTACCTTGGGGTGCCTAAGAAATAGTTTGGAAGTATAAGCAATAATCACTGCCTTAAAGGTAAGAATCATAAACATCTCCTCCGATAGAGTAAACACCATCACCCGCACCGAAGGAGCAACCTTTAAATCCATCTGGTTAGGCAAATTCTGCCAAAATAGTACAATCTATCTTACTCAACACTGCTTGACTCCAGAAGTGAAGTAAACAACTAAAATGTCGGGGCCTTTTAAAATCTTGTTTAAATGATTTATTTTAAACTTCAGTCTTTTTTATGTTTATGATTGCGTTAGATGAGCCTAGAGAAGTCCCTGCGCGTAATTTTACTGCCCACTGGCAACACTAAAATTGACATTCTGATGCAGCTCCACTTGTCACCTCGAATGGGCAACTAGGATTGGCATTTGCCTTACCCAGTTGGGCTCTTCCTTTTCTCTTTAGTTAAAAGCCAAAGCTAATTATAAATAAGAGAATGGAGGAGAGAGATGGAGAATGGTTCCCCCCGCCCCGCAATTGTGCCTGTTTTATTTAGGTCTACTCTCTGGCTTTTTCAATAGATAACCACTATTTTATGTTATTCCTGATACCAGGACATATTTTCATGCTTATCGGTATTGTAGTTTTCTCTGACATGGTCAGCATGCTATTGCTTTTACAGCAACCTGTTTCTCTTTCCCAAACCATGAATGTATTGTCCTTGAACCCATTCTCTCTCATTAAGCAAATAAAACCTCTATGCCTCAGTAAGTTTTGCATCCTTTAGTAGTGGCAAGGATATCCTATTGGGCCTAATGGAAAACCTCTATGTAATGGTTAGATTTTTATAAAGATGATAACCAGCAAGGTTTTTTTGAAACTGCTGACTGTGATCAGAATGTCATATTTTGCTGCTATAAAATATTATTAATAGCTATTCTTTATTAATGTGTTACTTTTACCAGGTATTCAGCATGTTATTCATCGTTAATCCTCACCATCTATAGATTTTTTAAAAAAATCACATAAATACAGATGAGAAAGCCTAACATTCAGGTCAGAGAGCCAAAAGGATCAAAATGAACTCTGACTCCCTCTGAATTCCATGGTCTTCCAGTTGAGAGGTGCCTTTTGATATGGTCTATAGTTCAACAGTAAAAATAAAATTCCTAGGCATTCAAATCACTCAAAAATGCCTCTTTAAAATGTCATTTTCCAGAATTTTAATAGAGGTCTCTACTCACTTGTGATTACTCCTAATTCAGTGAAAAATAGGGGGGAAGATCAAAACAAAAAGAGTGCTTGGGAAAAGGGAAAATACTCCCTTCTGCCGTGTGCCTCCGTGGCACTTCGAAGTTTGCAGTTCTTTCTGAGCACCGGCCAGAAATGAATAGGGCAATAGACGTGAAAGCAGAAACAGATGTGGGCGAGTCTCGGTGACCTGCCAAGGGAAAGATAATGTTCTATACAGATGCAGACACAAATACAGTGAATAAAAACCTTAAAGACATAGTTACCTCTCTTTACCAGGTACCAAACAATGAGAAGAGTACACACCTTCCAGGGGTGACTCCTTAAAGCTGAGCTCTAGAGTTTGGCATATAGAATTCTATTTCTATTCCAAATAGCTTCCTTAGCTAAGCATTATGGGACCAACATCTTAACTGATTGCAAATGTTTCTGCGGTAAAGTTTTCCATGGGAGTCACCAGCTGGATTGGACAGGACTTCTTCTTTTGCAGGAAAATGTGCAAAGTGGTAGTGGGTAACAACAAAATCTTCCTGTAGGCATCATTGTAAAAAGTTGTCAATAAATTTGTTTTCTGTGTTTGCTAAATTTTAAATGCAGAGTGCTCATGAGAAGCAGGTAAAATAAAGCCATAAAAAAGTACTTGGACTCTAATTCCTTCTCAGCCAGACTACTTCTAGTGGTTTAGGAGTGCAACCCAGAAGAAGTATGAGCGATTTCCAGAAAAAACAGTGTAAATGGCCAAACCAAGCAATCTACTTAAAGTGGGCAAAGCAGAGCTGGAAGTCATTATGAGTTTGAAGCAAGAGACACTATTCTTCCTCCTTCTCTCACTGGTAAACCTAAGAATTGAGTGTTATAGGGAAGAACTGAGCTCTTAGCAGTCAATCTGTCATCCGTCGCAGGGGTCCCCAGCCTCCCTCCTCCTGGCCTGTGGACACCTCTCGCATTACCGCCTGAGCTCCGCCTCCTGCCTCCTCCCACCCTGGTCCGTGGAAAAGTTGTCTTCCACGAAACCAGTCCCTGGTGCCAGAAAGGTTGAGGACCGCTAATCTGTTGTGTATCTTCATTAAGAAATGAAATTCTTCAAAATAAGCTTTCTCCTCAGGATTAAAAGACAGAAAAGCTATTATCATTATTTCTGGATGTTCGTTTTTATATTTCCCAGGGGTCAAAAGTCTTCATTAAAACATGTTATCATTTTCAAATTGAACTTTCCCAAAAAGGGTTTTTTGTTTTTTTTTAAGGCACTTTAGGTAATAAGGTGCCTTTACTTCTTTACAGAGTAAAATTGTAAACATAGCGGGTGGTCAATCAGTGTATTAACCTAAAATATTTTCCTGCTTTTGCTTTTTGTTTTTACTTTTAATCAAAGGTGAAGAGTGAAGTTATTCCTAAGAGAAAACACTTTTCTTTGTTCCCCAGATAGCATCAGAGGAGGCCAGTTCCTACAGCTCAACCCTCAGGACTCCCTGGGCCTGGGGGTTGTTTTTCACCTTATCGTTAGGAAGGAAACCACGGTGTCTGAGGGCCGCAGTGTGTTCTGACTGGCATGGAGTGAGCCCTCTCACATTAGCATGTGTCTCATTCTACAAAGGGCAGGGCAGGAATAGGTTCAGGCAACCGATTTGTCTTTGGTCCTCCCTGCATCATGTCTCTCATTGACTGTAGTTTGTGGAATCCCTCTCTTGGGAATTCTCTCCAGAGGCCCAAGACCTGCTGGAGGCCTCCCTGTGACAAGAATTCATCAGCTGTCTCTCTTATCTCATCCCTTAGGTATGACTGGTAAAACTTTGTATGTGAGGTCTGGGGCTTGCCCCAGAGTAATAAATCTCTAAATCTGTTTATACAGCATCTATGCTGAGCTAATTTGAGAACTAGAGGGCACTCACAGGGTTAAGGGGAGGGCATTTTCCAACTGCTTCTAAAGGATACCAAATGAAAGGGGACTAGGTGAGCAGCATTTACTTGCTCAGCTCTGTACTTAGTCCCTGGTATGACTTACATTCCTGGGAGAACCAGCCCCACATTCTTGGGGATACTGAGGTTGGCAACACCAGCACAATGTGTAGCTACGGACACTCCAGATCTGTAGTTCACCTCATTTATGTCCCACATGTGTGAATCTAGATTTGGGGAAAACACACTTGAAAAGTTGAATACCAGTTTCCAAAAAAGGCAAATTTTTGGAAAACGGAACAAAACTTACTGAAGTTACCACCCTCTTCAAACAGTAAACAGCTCAGGTTTCGATTCGAATCAAGGTTTTGAGTGCTCCGACAACACTTCTATATTCAGAAAGCAAGGTCCTCATATGTTCCAGGAAACCCTCAGATTCCCTTTTATGCTGGATTGAGTTTAACCTCTCATCTCTTACTCCCAGCAAGGTAGACTCTATATTATACTGCTTGGTCAGGTCAGTTTGGTACCCTATCTGAGAACATCACCATGATGTTACATGTCCTCAGTTGAAGCAAAAATACAATTTGTACACTGACGAATGTCTGCAAGACACCGGTGCATTGTAAGTAGTTGAGAAGCTGTACTCGGGAAGCTCTCAGTTTCTGACCCTCTCCAGCCTCAACTTGAAGGAACGTAGCAGGTGCAGACATTTGAGTGGTAAAGCCTGTATTGCCGTACATCTTTTCTTAGCTGATCCTTATGAAGAAGTGTGAAAGCTTTGATATTTTTACCCTGCTCGAAAACTAACAAGTAAGACAGCTAGATTCACGAATACGGGGAGAAGACAGGTTCCTGGGTAAGAGACAAAGAGCAGTTTTTTACTCATGATAATAGCAATGGTCAGATTATAAGCATTTTTTTTTTTTTGCCAGTTCCCTGAGCCGTATAGGATGATGCAAAACAAAAAGGGCCAAATGACATACCTGCACATGCAATAGGTGGCACTCCAGGAGAGGAACCCTGAATTTAGGGAACCCAAATATTTCACATTGAGCCTTAAGCATTCCTGTATTTGCTCTCAGGGAGGCATTATCTTTATTTCACTGGATGCTAAGCACACAATGTATCTCCCTTTGTTCTAGAGGGAGAGACTGTCTTTTTTCCCAAGGGTGTTTGCTGTAGAAACATCCTTAGGAACCTAGTCTAGAATAAAAGAGCAATCAGTGCTTCTGTTGTAAAATATGCAGAAATGTGACACCCACAGAGAACCATCTCCCAACAATTTTGTACGTATGCAACAGGGCTGGTAATGCATTACCTTTGGATGAAGGAGAGTAGAATTATCTCCAGCCAGGACTCCTTGTTATCTTTCTGTAGGGTGGCTATACTGATTTGGGAGATTAAAGATAAGAGAAATATATAAGAAAAGTTGTTCTTGAGTGCTGAATGTAGTCAAGGACTTGTAATTAGTCAGTTCTTAGTAAATGCTAAGTAGTGGGAATAAACGATTCTCCACGAAATGGTGTCCTTTCTTTTTAGGTTATTGCTTCTGAATTCATGCCTCAATAAACTACCAGTGGGTAGTGTACCTAGGTGTCATCTTTCCAACATTCTAACATTACCCAACCACTGTAAGATCATTAACATTTTTAAATCATCCTCCCTCATAAATTGGGACATTAACCTTAACCACTACAGGTAGATTCTAACTTCAAAAATTGGTCCTATAATTGCCACTGAAAAAAAATCCATTTATAGGCTGGAAAGCAATTATTGTTTTGTCAGTTCAGAACTTTATAAAATTAACCTTTTAACTAATGAAAAAAGATCTAATGAGTTCTAAACTCCAGCAGACTAAAAATACAAAGGAGCGGAACTTTCACGAACTGAATTATTAATGGAGGGCTCATTTGAGGAGTGAAGATGGGAGAATAATTGAAACGGTGTCTCTGATGCCAAGGGACTATAGGTGAGTTTTCTCTCCGGAAAAAAACCCAAAACAAAATGACAAACGCATTTTCTCAGTGGGATCCTGGTCTGGTGAGCAATTAATTTTAAATGATGGTTTTATATGTTCTGGGAAATGTAAATATCAAAACAAGTACTATCTCCCCTCCTCTTTCACTATGTTCTCGTCTGTCCAAGATGGGCCACATTATAGGGTTAGAATTCAGAGTTCTCTCTGCTAACCAAGAAAGGCCTGCCTGATGGATGAGCCCGGAGAGCAGAACTCCGGCAGGCAGAAACAATGTCAGGGAAGAAATGACTGCATTGCCTCGGACTTAGATGATTTTTCCCTGAGGAAACGAACAGCTTCAGCCTGTTCTTTTGGAGCTCTCAGCCTGCCATTCCTCTTCTGGGTTTCCACCACGAGGTAAATAATTTCCAGGTTGCTTTCATTTTGGAAAACAAAAAACATCCTGAGAGGATTGAGAGAAAATAACCATGCTCATCAGAGACACCCAACTTCCCCCTTTTTTTTCTGTGGGATTCTTAGGGACACTTTTTCTTTGCAGCCTTAACAACAGAGGACTTCCTTATGTTGTTTCTGTGGAACACATACTAATGTTAGGAATTAAGCTCCATGTAAAATGCAGAGAAAGAAATGTCTGGTGCATGTTGGGATCTGAAAAGATTCCTTTTCCTTTTCTCTGTATATATTACTGCAATAGACAAAATATATTTTTCCTTTTAAAGTTAGATTGCAGTTGGTTATGAAACTCTCTAAGGACCATCTTTAAGTTTCTGTCCAAAGGGTAACATTTCTATGGTTTCTAGAAGGCTCTTTTGTTCAATACATATAATATTTTTCTTCTCTGCTCATTATTTTATATCTTCTGTATGGTTTTTTTTCTCTTTAAATGTATCTCTTTCTGTTGGTAGTAATTATGGAGGCTTGCTATTATGCTGATCAATGGGGAGGCACTATCATAACTTCAGGAGTTTATAGTCTGGAACTGTGCTGTCCAGCACAGTAGCCGATAGGCACATGTGGCTACCGAACACTTGAAGTGTGGCTTTGTGAGTGAAAAATGGGATTTTTGGCCCTGGCTGGTGTAGCTCAGTGGATTGAGCATTGACCTGTGAACCAAAGGGTCTTTGGTCTGATTCCCCAGTCAGGGCACATGCCTGGGTTGCGGGACAGGCCCCCAGTAGGGGGTGTGTGAGAGGCAACCACACACTGATGTTTCTCTCCCTCTCTTCCTCCCTCCCTTCCCCTCTGTCTAAAAATAAAATCTTGAAAAAAAAGAAAAATGGAATTTTTAGTTTTATTTACTTTTAATTAAAATTTAAAATGCATCAATTTTTTAAAACATTGATTAAGGTTGAAATGATTAAAAAAAAAAACCACAGCACCTTAAGATTTATTTTACCTGTTTGGATGAACAGATTTAGAAACTAAAAGAGCAAGATGCCCAGTTAAATTTGAATTTCAGATAAACAAGGAATATTTTTTTATATAAATGTATTCTAATTTTGTACCTGGTAAGTCTACTAGTTTTCTTTACTTCCTTTCATATGACTTCTTTGAAATGATATATATTGCTCCCATGATATTTCTATTGAATAGTAGAGCTCTAGGATGAATATGGTTAGTATGACTTTTCTAGAATACAAATTTCATGAAGGCAAGCAAATATTTTTGGTTGTGTTTGCTAAATGCAGTTGATTTTTCAAATGTAAGATTTATAACATGATTTTTCCTGGGGACCAAACTGATTGGTTTTAGAGGAGTTGTTTCCAGATAGAGGACAAAAATGTTCAGGTACTGGGGTTCTCCCCATGAATCCTGCGCTCTGTTCTTCCATCGTCCCTTTCTTTTCTTTCCATCCCTCCTCAGCCATGTCCGTGCATTATTATTTCAGTAACGCTACGGCCAATACCACTACATACATTCACCTTAGGCTTTCCGTTGCACGTATCAGGCTTAAAGTCAGCCCCAGATTTACCCAAAGATCTGCCTTTCAGTCCTTACACCTAGCAGCTCAGCCAGGCTGTAGGAGGTTGTACAGAGGGCTCATTGGATCTATTATAAATGTATAATCTGTGACTGCAAATAGACGTTTAACTTATAGCATGTTTTTAGTTCATTCCCACGACTGTTTCCTTAAAACAGTTCCAAGCTCTCTGTTCTCCATAGTCCTCTGACTTCTTTATTCTTTCCACTGCTCTCAGAAGATGATATTTTCACAAAGAAAATGAAAACTATTAGATAAGATTGTGATCTCTCATCTTTCCACTTCCAAACATATCTCTGCCTACATCTGTATCTAACCTATTCTCATTTCCTCCTGTTTAATAGAGGGGCTGTTTGCATCCTCTCAAAGACAGTCTGCTCCCTGGCTCTTTGGAATTGTGCACTCTCTCCATCTCTGTCTCCCTATCTGCCTCCCACCACTGCTATGTCGGGGGGAGATTGGCCTGTCCCCATTACTGAACTGTGACAATTCTTAAGATCAACAATGGCTTCTATGAATCTAAATCCAATGGATATTTTTAGGCTGTTTTCACTTGACTTGCCTGTGGTGTTTGTTACTGTTGATCATTTCTTACTTCCCTTGACTGTGTGGACACAAGACTTTTCTGCTTACTTTCTACCTCTTTGCGGTGTTATCTTTACAGGCTCATCCTTCACTCTCCTGACTTTAAATATCAGAGCTGTTTAATGCTTGAGGCCCTTTTCTCTTTTCACTGAATACTCTGTCCCTAGACTCACTCATTATGCCTCTGGCTTTCATTACCACCTCTATGTAGATGACTTACAAATGTGCAGTGCAGCGCACTCCGGACCCAGAGCTTCCTTTGAGATTTCAGGATTGATGTCTAAAAAAACATGTTGAGCTCAATATGTCAAAACTGAATTCATTATGTCCCCTTCTCCTCAAACTTGGTTCTTTTCAGACGTCACTTGGTTCAGTGACCCCTGCCCTCTCACCTTCACAAAGTTCAGATTTGCACTGCGGTATGACATCTCTCTCAACTTTTTCCAGTGTTTTCCCCAATGAATCTACATCTTAGTGTCTGGATTTTTTTTTTTTTTTTTGACTAACGCACAAGGTAAAAAGAGATCTCCATTGAAAGATGAAGTAACAAAGAATATAGCTAATACTATAGTAGATCTTACGGTGCATTTCACTAACTGACTGCCACCCCTGGCTTTTTTTTTTTTTTTTCATAGACAAGGATGGTGAAGCTTAGAAATCCTTAATTGGGATAGAACTGAACAAGACCTGTCATCTTCAAAGTCCATAAATGTAACCTCTGCTTCATAGCCAATAAATACGGTTTCCTTAAACGTAATAGTGATTCTATTGTGAATATGTTTTTAGACATTTCTTTATTGTATTTTTCCATTACCATTTGTCCCCCTTATAACCCACCCCCCACAATCCCCACACTATTGTCCATGAATCCTTTTTCCTTTTTGCTCGATCCCTTCACCCCCAATCCCCACCCCCAGGGCTATCATCCTGCTCTCCATCTATGAGTCTGTCTCTATTTTGCTTGGTAGTTCACTTTGTTTATTAGATTCCACATATGAGTGAAATCATATGGTATTTAGTTTTCTCTGACAGGCTTATTTCACTTAGTACAATGTTCTCTGGGTCCGTCCATGCTGTTGCAAAGGGTAAAATTTTCTTTCTACAGCTGAGTAGTATTCCATTGTGTTAATGTCCCATAGTTGTTTTATCCGCTCATCTACTGATGGACACTTAGGTGGCTTACATTTCTGAAGGTTAAATTAATTTTAATGTGAACTTGAATTATATATATTACACATAGAAAATTGTATCAATCATGTTTGTCCTGCTCAGTGAATTTTCACACAGTGAACATACCTTTATAACCTCCCACAACAAAATCCAGAACATCACCTGCACTACTGAAGATCCCATGGGCTTCCCCACAAGTCATGAGCACTCCTTCCTCTTCGAAGGGAACCACAATTGCAACTTCTAACATCAAACCCTAATTTTAAATTTACCTTTATGAAGTAGCTCAAATCTAGTTTTTTCCATAGATTTATAGTACCTCGAAGAAGTAGGTGAATGTGTTGACAGCAATTCACCACGAAAACCTTTGAAATCATTTGGCTCACTGTTTCATTGCTAGGATCCTTTCCCTATCCTGACCTGGTAATATTTTGTAAAAAAGGCATGATGTCTTTGCCAGAAATTGAGCATGAACATTCTGCTGTGTCACCTTGGAAAAGTTATTTAACACCTCTAAAATTCATCTTCTTCCTCTGTAAAATGAGTATAATAATATTAAACACTTAGTTGACCATCATCATGGAATAAATTAATGCAGATACAAGTCACGTCATGGCCTAGCACACAGTATAACTTCAATGAGTGCTAGTTTTGTAGGAGTTATTGTTAGGTGGTACTAATGTACAAAATTTCATACCAGAACTTTTTAGAGGGAGTGTGCTAAATTAGTGACTTCTAGCCGACCTGGGGAAATGCATTCAGTTTTGAGTCTTCTCTTCTTTTCTAAGGAGACAAAAGGTAAAGAAACAATTAATGAGTTGGTTTTGTAAGTATTGATCTTTACAGATGAGAAGATAAAGACACCTCTTAAATATACAAATTATCTTTTTGTTTCCAAGCACAGCAAATGTAAGTCACTATCCTCCTGAGAGATAGTCTTTTTGAAAGAGTAAAAAAAGTCCTGCTGACTTTTGAAATTCCTTAGGAATATTTAAATTACATTCTAATATATAAACCTCTCTCCATTCTAGAAAAAAGATGCTTAGAACCAATATATTGAAAAAAATCTAAACTTAAGTTTTTCCTGAAGTATTGAGGTTAATAACCACCATTGGCGAGAACTAGCCTCACGGCCCCTCCAGCTTCAAGGAAAAGCTGAAAAAGTAAGGGAGCCATCAATGCTCGGAGGGCACTGACTGCTTCCGCTGCATGTTCTGGAGGGTTCTCTGAGTCCACTTTATTTCCCTAGTTTCCATGACTCTAGCAAGGACTGTGCCTCATTGTACCTCCACCCTACAATGACGACATTCTCTAAACGTAAACGTTCTCTAAAAGAACACTCAACAAAATGGCCCTAAAGGCAACAAAGAAGGAAGCAAAACAGAAGTGGTAGACACATATACAATGGCCTGTGTAGGTAACAGGTATTAGGATATGGGTACTACTTACTAGCTGGTGATGTGAGCAAGGTAGTTAGCCTCTCTGGGCTTTAGTGATTTTATCTGTAAACAAAGGGGCGAGAATCACAGAACCTACCTTATAGGATCCTTTTGGGGGCAAAATTAATACACACGTGGCACTTGGTGCCTGGCACATGGAAAGTGTAGTCAGTGATAGCTATAATTATTTCGTGAATTGAACAATTAAATTCTAGTTAATAGAGAACAATGTAAAAGTGATAGTAAATTTACAGTTTTAAATCACCTCCCATCTAACCTCAGCCTAATGAGGAAGATTCTCATTTTAATATGTGTTATTTAACCAGGATTATAGAAACATACAAAAATAAAAACAGAATGTGTTCTTTCTCCACACATGTGGCACTCTGCCTAGAGGTAATTTTTTTTTTTTTTTAAAGCCGAACAAGAGCATTGGGGAAATGGAACAGACCCAAAGAATGGGGGCACTTAAGATGTGTTTTGTAATTGCACACCGTATTGTTTGATGGAAACTCTTCCCATGTAGTGTCAAGGGACTGTGATGAGTGTCTCAAGGCCTAAGGGCCTTGTTAGGAACCTGCAGGAACTCAGGCCGGTCCTGCTGATGTGGCGCTGTGGCAAGGGCGTCGCTTCTAAATTGTCAGCAGGAAGGTATTCCTGCTACCTCTTTCCCTCTGCATTTCCAGCAAGGAGGAACAGCTGAGGCAAACGAGGCAGAATCTTTTTCCAATTACATCGTAAGCATATTTTATTTCAGCTGCTGTCTATGAGAAACACGATACTGAGTGATTTAGTGGAGCTGAGGCAAAAGCAGGCTATACAAGATTTGGGAGTACATTGTTAAATTTCCAAAAGATAATTTGGGTGAAATGATATGGTAGGTTAATTTTCAGACTGAAAAGTTTTAAGACTTTTAATTGCTATAGAGGAAAAATTGCAACCCTAAATGTAGTCCCAGACTAATCTTAGCACACAAAATGGTAAAAAAAGAAAAAAAAATTGTGACAAATTAATCTGGCTTCGTAGACTGTAGTTGTTTTGAAGGGGAGATCGCAGAGCTTTTAGACACGATGTGATTTACTTGGTGGCATTTAGCTGCGAACTTTTACTTTGAAGAAGAGTATATGTGAATTGATTTTCTTTACTTCACGTCATCATATAACTCTTAACTCTTCATAAGTGCTCCTGAGGGAAAAGGCCAAGTTGGAATTTTCCCTGTGCTGAACTAAGTGAAACATCAGCCAAAATTCAAGCCAATATTTTTTGCAAAGGCATAACTTCTGAATAAGACTGTAAACAAAGTGAGTTATGTTTTCTGTTCCTATCTTTCTCCTTCATGTCTTATTGCCTTGGATCCTTTTCCCTTCCTCTTCCTTGTATGAGTCCTTCCTTATTTCTCTTTCCATTCTTTTTCTTTCTGTCTAAAAAACCATTTGGCACCCTACAATGGAGTAGACACTATTCAATGTGCTGGGGAAGGGGCGGGAAATGGGTTATGGAGAAGGATGAAATGAACACCTTTTCTCTGTCTCAAGAAATACAGAGATTCCTGGGTGTGATCCATATATAAATATACTCTTATAATTCCAGATGCCTGCATTGGGGCTTTTGGTCAAGCCGAGGTCTAGAAGGTCCCTCCTAAGTCTCCTGATTTAGGGGTATAGACCAGAGTAAATTCCAGCTCCATCACTTACCAGTTGGGTGACTGGGGGATAAGTGTCTTATGCTCTTGGAGCCTTAGGTTTTCCGATCTGTAAAATGAGTATAATAGTTGATTCATTGAAGCTAATCAGTAAGGATGAGATTCAAATCTGCAGAAAGCTGAATGAGCAGTGTATTGCAATAATAGTACTCTCATAATGCAGGCAGGATGAGGGTTGAATAAGGAAAGGTGTATAGTACCGAGCGGATGAAGAGAATAGTGAAGAAATATTAGGTTGCTAGAATCAGGGGGCCTTGCATACCAGTGGAAGGTGATGGGGAGCAGAGGAGTCAAAGCTGAGAATGATTTGGAAGTTTCTGACTTTGGTCTCTGGCGATGCCATTAACTGGAAATAGAAATTCAGTACGAATAGAATTGCCTTTGGGTCTTCGGTTTTGAGGGCCCTGAAAAATCGTCAAGTAGAGACACCGAGAGGGTAATTTAAACATAGGTCTAGAGAAGTCATCAAATTTCAACATGTGTTTGCTAAGCATGTCATATGTGCTAGATACTTTGTGAGGCACTGACTATAAAATGACTATTTAAAAAGTGTAATTATCCCTTTGTTTTCTAGTGGAGGAAAAGATGTAAAATAAATACAAATGTGGTAAAATATGGCACTAAAAATATGTGATATGAAGGGAAATCACGGAGAGCTATGAAAACATCTAGTAGGAGGTGCTAATTTAGATTGGGAGGTTCGCAAACGTCTGTCCACGGATGTAAACTGTGACTGGTCAAGGATTCGAGTTAGCGCGCGTGGTTTCCTCCTGGACTAACTGCCATGAAGTCTTTCTCTGGTCTTTTCCCCATGGCTGCAGGTTAGTGACTATAGCTCTAGTCAGCAACCTGCATTTTAGCAGAAGGAATTAGGAAGAGAACAGAGTGCTGCTTATGTAATGCGGGAACACTAGCACATTGGCTTCACTTTACACCTGATTGGTCAGAACTGTACACGTCAGTACCCCAAGCGGGAAGGCGATGTAGGAGACGGGGCTGGGAACTGGCCAATGACCTCTGCTACATTAAGCAAGAATAATGTCTTCAAAATTGAGAGAGAAGGAAGTTTCAAGAAGGTGAATTGGCAACAAAATCAAACGTCACAGAGATTGAGAAAGATGTGCTCTGAAACAAAACTATGGATTTGACATTTAGAAGGGCAGAGACCCTGCCCATCATGCTTTCGGTTGCATTCCAGGCACCTTCTCCAGCGCCAGTGATGGAGGAGGCGATTAATCACTGACTGGGGAAATTAATCTGGCTGCGGCGCATTAGATGCATTGCATGCATAAAGGTCTGTATTGATCATCCAGTATAAATTAAATTCTAATTTTCTCCAAGTAAATACTTTCTGGAACGAGTGAGCATCTGGAGAATTATCCTTCACACGAAAATCAGAAACCAGTTAGGAGGAGGAGACTAGAACTTAAAAAATATTTCCCCGAAGCTCAGTGAAGCAAGAGAAAGAAGCTACCTGGAAGAATTTGCTTACCTCTATAATTTTTGGAGCTGTTTTTAGTAGATACAGGTGGTTCATAGACTTGGAAAAGCTGTTTATGTATCATAATAGCTATTTATTTATATGCTCCCTTGTTATAGGAAAGATTAAAACAGGTTTCTATCTCACAGGATGGTAGAAAAATTTCTATGGAAGACATTTATGTTATCAAAAGTGTTCTATTAGTATCTTATATTTGCATAACCCATTAGAATTCACAAAGCATGGTTAAATATAACATCTCATTTGATTATCTTAATCATGTGGGAGGTCATTAGGGCAAGTGACATTAACCCCCCATTTTATCACTGGAAAAAATTAAAGAGATCTTAAGTAACTTACTAAAAATCACACATGTACTATGGGATTGAACCAGGATTGGAACATTAATTTTCATTCCTAGTTTAGTGTTCTTTGCTAAATAAAAGTTACTTCCAAATACATAGAATTAGTTAGCTTCCCATTGTCATGTGACACCTCTAAACTAGTAGCTGTTTCTGCCCTCTGCCATTTGTGTGGTGGGATGGCAGTGCACTTTGTGTATGAGTGGGTAAATGAATTTTGAAACGCTCCCTTCTTTTTGCAGATGGAGGCAAAAGTGAAAGGGAACAGCCTTTTTTGATGGATGAGAGTATCAAATACAAGCCAAGCTTTATTCAGGGATCTTGTGTTAAGTGGTGTTCTTAATGTAGAATAACTATAAGGATCGCTTCCTTTTTTCATTGGGGAATCAGGTAGTTTGGTTTGCATGGGATTCTCTGCCCATGGTCAAGTACTTATTGCCCATGCGTTATTTTACTTGGAAATCAGAACAAACTTCATGGAAGAGCTAAGTTATAGGTCAAGGAGATAACAATCTTATTGGAAGTCTGATTAGAATTTAACATTATAATTCTTTAGGGAACATGACTTCTCTGTAGACATTCTGTCTTTTCTTTCTATTTACATTTCTACCTCAGTTTCAAAACTGAGTCTCACCTGACTTTCTTCCTTTCTTCTGGAACCTTCTGTGGCTTGTCATGTGTGCCTAATCTAAGCACTTCCCACTTATGGAGGAAGCGTTGATGTGTTATTTGGATCCTTGCATTCCCTGCCTCATCTTCCTTGTGACCAATGAATGACAGGACAATGCATGTATATTTAAAACAAAACAAAACAAAACAAAACAAAACACTAACCATAAGTCTACTTGTGATCTATAATTCCAGGATTTTATTTTGTGAGAAAAAAGATGAAGAAGAGAAGTAAACTACTACTCTATAAAAGATACTTATATTGTAAATTATCACCCACTGGATTTGACAGAGTCTAAGTCTGTGGGCCTTGAGGCTAAAACAGTTCTAAGCTGCTTGATAGATAAATGGGAATGACTGATCCAGGTGAGCAATGGAGCTGAGGGCCTCACGTGTCATTAGGTGACTTTGGAGATGAGGAGTCTGTGCTCTGCGAGCCTTGTAAGTGGACATGTGCAATAAATCAAAACTAATCATATCCCAAAGAGAACAGCTGTGTTTATACAATAAACCTTATGGGGTTATGTTGACCCCCTGCGCCCCCCAGTGAACCTTCTTGAAATGTTAGGTTTGAAGACTTGCTGATAGTTTATCTGAAACAGCTTTTGAATCCATTTATTAAAGTTTTAAAGATTTGTTTTATATCTTTCTTCCAGGGATCAAGGTTCAGTATATTTATTCACTTGACAAACCATTCTTAATGTTTTCTATATACCAGATGCAGGTTGGTGAGATGGAAAGATGAACCAGGTAATGTTTTTATAGCTAAGAAGTTTATCATTTAGTAAAAAAGATAAACACATAGACCAGTGGTTTTCAACAGGTGTGCCACGAGAATTTTAAAATAATGGAATGCTTGGCTACTTAGTTAGGGGCACTGACTTCTGTTCCCTTAGATGGTCAAAGGGAGAAATGACAGCAACCAACACAACAATGGCCATTCCGTGTGAGTGAATCGATATTATACCAATTTTTTGTCATATTGGCAAAAAATATATTTTTGGTGTGCCACAGAATTTTAGTAATTAGTTTATGAGTTCCATGAGATGAAAAAGGTTGAAAATCACTGACATAGACCATAAAAGAAAGAACAATATGGTGCAAGAATATTTATTAATAGTATTTTATATATTAGTGGTTAACAGAAAGTGGTTATAAGAAACACAAAAAGTAGGAATGTTTAGAAAGAGTGGGCAAAAGGAAGAATTAGTACAGATATAATATATTCACATTTTATATTATTGACTGCTTTCATCTGCAGAATGCTTTTTGAAAATAAATGATTGTTTGCTGATGTTCAGCTGAAATTATCTAGTCAAAAGGAATCAAAAGAATAGCGAATTTGTTCAAAAAGCAAGCATAATTACTGAGGTTTACAAATAGGCAAAACCCTGCAATTATAAAGTGATGGATTTGTTTATCTTTATCCTCATGATTACCCACATTAGCGTCTTTGTATAATTTTTGGCACTAGAATTTCAGAATAGTCTAGAGAACTTGGAAAGATTCAGAATAAAAGTTCAAATATTCGTTGAAACAGGGTCCTCCATAGGAAAAGAACCAAGTAGTTTGGGGGATTTAACCCTTCAAGCTCCCCAAGTACAGACGCAGTACAAGTAAGAGAATGTGCTCAGTATTCAGCTTCAGGGCAAAAGTTGGCATCCTAGCCAGTCAACCAGATTATTACCCCCAGGGCCCTTTGAGGTGGAAATTCCAGAACCTCCAAATGCCCCTGAATGATGGAAATAAGATTCATGAGGAACAGCTATGGGATTTCAATGTGGGCCTCACCCTAAGTACTCAATCATGTTTGTCAAATGAATGAAGACGAGGCTGAGAAGTGCCTCCACGGCTGACTGAGCAATGATTTCCTGTACCTCCTTTGTGCCTTATTTGGATTTTAAATAGAAAAGTTTTAGGAATTTGTTAATACAGTAGTCCCCCTTATCTGCTGTCTCACTTTCCACAGTTTCAGTTACCTATGGTCAACTGTGGTCCAAAAATATTAAATGGAACATTCGACAAATAAACAATTTATAAGGTTTAAATTGCATGCCCTCTGGAGTAGCATGATGAAATCTCATACCACCTTGCTCCCACCAACCAGGGACATGAATCATCCCTTTGTCACATCTCCATGATGTATGCGGTCCTCGCCTGTTGGTCACTGAGTAGCCATCCCGGTTATCAGGTTGACTGTTGCTGTATCTCAGGGCTTGTGTTCAAGCAAACCCTATGTCGTTTAAGAATGGCCTGCAAGCACGAGAGTAATGGTGCTGGCAATTCAGACATGCCAAAGAGAAGCCATAAAGTGCTTTCTTTAAGTGAAAAAGTGAGTGCACTACGGTAACATATTTTTGGAGAGAGACCACATTCATATGACTTTTATTACAGTATATTTTCTATTTTATTTGTTGTTGTTAATTTCTTACTGTACCCGATTTACAAATTAAACTTTGATGTATGTATATGTAGGAAGAAATCATAGTATACATAGGATTCAGTGCTATGGTGGTTTCAGGCACCCTCTGTGGGTCTTGGAATGTGTCTCTGCAAATAAGTGGGACCACCGTTTTGTTAAGAGTCTCACCCTGCCGCCATCAAAGGATCAGTGTGCAAAATACACGATTTAGGGTAGACACATAAAGTATTTCCTAACTGACCTGGTAGACAAAAAAAATACTAAGAGTTCATTTATAAAACTCTGTTTCAAAAAGAGAGTAGATTTTCAGTAGTCTGGGATAGCTTTTAGGGAATAATTTGAGCATCTATAAAAGTTTTCTTTGCCCTACATGTAACAATATAGGACTATATCTACTTGGAAAACTTAATGATATGTGAAAAAATTACAGATTCATGGAACCATGAGGATGAAATCATCTATTATTTCAATTTTTTGGCTCCTAAGGCCAACGGATAACTACTATCCTTTAAAAGTTTGAAAAAGCCATGTTGTTAGACATGGTTGCATGAGTTAGCAGTTCTTGCATACTTTTCCCCTTGCAACTACCCTATTGCTTAACGAACATCAGTCTGTGAAAGTTTCTCTTTATTCACTTTAACATGTCTTTATTGAAGACCTACAACATAGGAGATAGTATTGCTAGGAGCTGTGGAGGAAGACAAAGATTACTAAGAAATGGTTGCCCTTTGCTTTTCAGGAACGTACAGCCTTGTTGGAAAGAAAACTATGATCCTAAAGGGGCTTGAAACCTCAAGCTCATGATTAGTAAACAGATACCTAATTCAATTGTTAATATCCAACTTTTACTGTATTGTATATTCATGTTTCCATTGTTCTCTGCTCCCTCCCCCATGCAAAGAAATGGATGACTTTAGGTTACAGACTCTTTGGCCGGCAAAATTTGGCTGTAAATACTTCCACTAACTCGCTGCACGTGCGCGCGCGCGCACACACACACACACACACACACACACACATATCACACCCACATTGAAAATTTTAACTAAGTTTCCAAGTAATTATTTCATAACAGCTTAATTCTGAAGAGTCTTTCTTCACTTCAGAATGCAGTGGTATATTGGAATGAAAGCATATTTTGGCTTCTACCAGGGAGTGGGCTTCTCCCTGGGCTTTCACATTTTCCTTTGTGCCGCCTCTGGAACGGTTTGGGGAGAAGCCGGGAAGGCAGAGGCCGCCTTGCTCCTCGTCCCTCCTCCCCTTCTAGCTCATCACATTCTTATATAATCCAAGAGAAATCTGCTTTTGGTTAGAATGCAGTTGAGGGCAAAGTAAGTTTTTTTTTTTTTTTAACATGAAAAATTCCAAGTTTGTATGAAAGTTCTGTCAGAGCAACAACTTAAATGGAGGCAGCTGGAAATCATTAAGGAAGCTTGCAGTGGACAATGATTAAAGCAGGATGGAATTTCCACTCTCTTGGTCTCTCGCTCTCTCTCTCTTTTTATGGTACTTTAAGCAAGTTAGTGTTGCTTTTGAAACTGGAATTAGCCCTCTGACTATGAGAGTTGGAAAATTATTTTACTCCTTCACTTTCCAGGGACCACTCCACTGATTTCCAAGGCTGTTACTGCAAATGAATAAATGAACACATTTGGAACTAACTGGCGCTCAGCAGCGGTGTGCCACATATTTCATGATTATTCTTGCATCTTCCTGGTCTGAGTCTGATTTGAAATGATAACCCCTAAGGAACATTAAGAACACTTTGTGGCTACTTTCCTAGTCTTATGTGATAACAGAAGGCTACTTTTTAAGGCCCCGATTTTTACATCTCACCTCTCTTCTTTAATGGTTGTGCCACTTTTAATGACAAGAAATAGTTGCAAATGAGTCATTCCAAGTTCTGTTTTTGTTCCAACTTTCTATGGGCTCAGCCGTAGGGCATACAGAGTCCTCCACAGCAAAGGCTGGTGGGTAGAGGCTGAAGTCAGAGCTGGGAAAGGCTATCTGGCTGCAGGCTTTTCCCTGTGGGTGTGGCAGGGTGTGGGCGGGTGTTGCTCTACAGAGGGTGAATCTGGTCAGTGGGGCACGGCAGAGGAATTCGTTGTGGATAGAACTTGGTAGCAGAGGTTGTCTAGGAGGCTGGTCCAGTGGGAGGGTCACCCTGGTTCATGACAAGGCGTGTGGGACAGAGGGCCTAGGTCTTTCCGGGAAAACAGATTACTATTACACAGTCAGAAAACAAACTGGACAGTTAGTATGGGGCAATTGGAGACATCCTGGGGGCGTGGGGGGTAAAGGGAGAGAGAGAGTGAACTCAGCCTCAGCTGGTATTGAATTCCAGGCAGCAAAATGAATTCACACTATTGTTTGCCGGCCCGAGTCAGAGCTGGTGATGAAGGACGGCTTCCTCAGCAGGGCCGGCCTGGAGAGACTAAGGGCGATCTTCCACGATCTGTCTTTAGCTCTTCTTCCCACTGGGCCAGGCCAATATCCAAGAACTAAGTGTGCCCTTTCCCCCCATTCTTTCTTGAAATAACCATTATGAAGACCAGGAAAGAGAACTTACTGAAATTTTGAAAACAGAACTTATTTGGTTAAAATTTAAAAAAAAAATTTTTTTTTTTTTTTTTACCACCTCTTAGCAATCCTTGCATAGATGTGGCAAAAGAACCGTGCTTTGGTGAATGGGCAGGGCTTGTAAAGTGAAATTACAAGACAATGTTCATCTTTTCCCCACTTCTCATTCAAACTTTATCAGTGGGACAAATTCTTGTCTGTCCCTGGATGAGTGTCAGAAAGGGCACAGTGCCTTTTTTGGTCACTCTTGGAGAATAAGAGACCCTTTGTGTTCTAGTCACCCAAGAGGTTTTATTTCAGTCATGAAAATGTCTGCTCCCGTGTAATAACCTGAATATTATTTGAGGTTGCAGTTTCTCATCTCTCAGAGCTTAAGTCTGCAAGAGCTGATGCCCTAAGTGTGGGAGGTAGACCTGGGGTGGGGGAGTTCTGTCTCTAGTTCACTATCATCTGTTTTTCCACCTCCTCCTCCTCTGGCTTGTTAAACTGCAGTCCCTGACCCCTTCAGCGTAGGAGGGGGTTGAGGTAGAGGGAGGAGGTCAGAGGAAAGGAAAGGCATTATTTGATCAGTGCTGAAATTAGCTGATGTCTGTGTTCTCTGTAGTTGGTAGGGTTTTTTGTTTGTTTGTTTGTTTATTTGTTTTATTTAAGCTGACACTTTTCCCTGGCAAATGTTAGTGCATTATTTGAAAACTGTCCACCCTCCATCCCCAAATCACTGGGGTATCTATCCTGCAGTCCTTTTGATGTCCTGGAAAATTCATCACTGCAGTTACTTGCTTCTGTGATGTTCTGCTGGGTCCCTGGGAACTAGTGGCACATTCCTTTGTTAGGGTTACTGTGTACCTCGAGGCGGTCATTTTGGGCAGTAGTTAGAGCACCCCAAGGCCGGCTCTTTTCTCTTGCATTCACAGTAAACCCTCACTCATCCTTTGCACCAAGAAACTCTATTGTAATCATTCTCCCTCCAATCTTTCTTTGTCTCCCAACAGAGCAGTGTTGTTAATCATCTAGAGATTTTCTATATTCCATTGCCCTCTGTCACCCTCCCGAACCATGTTTCCTGGGCTTGACATGAGGGAAAGCATACCCACAACTCTTTGACAAAACCCAGTTTTTAACGTCTAATTATCCTTTCAGCCCCATCGTCCTTTATAGGGTGGAGGGAGGTGGTATAGTGAGGGTGAAAATTAAAAAAAAAAATTTTTACCACCTCTTAACAAGCCTTGCATAGACGGTATCAAACGTCTCAATGGGTTGAAGGAATATTTAACAGCCATTGTGCTGAGGCCTCTACAAACTAAAGAGAAAGAATCAATTTTAAAAATCTGTTAAAGCCTGGTTCAGACATTGAAGGTATATTGTTTTCTTGGTGGTGGAATCCTCAAGAAAGAATGAGAGTTTTCTTTTCCTTCCCATGTTTATTAACTTTGAAGACTTAAAAAAAATTAATGTATGCTCTCTGTTTTCACAGAATTCCAAAGTGCTAAACTATGCTTCCGTATGCGAATCATTCTTAACAGGTTAACCGTTGTCAAGGCTAACAAAACAACACAGTGATTTGGTAGAGGTCTTAAAGCCCATAGTAGTTGAGTAGACAAACTATTAGATTGATTAAAGAGATTTTTACATAAGAACAATCTACTAATTTGCTGATCATTGTGTCTCAGGGTGAAAAAAATCCTGGCTACATTTTAAAGCAGAGAACATCAATTAGAAAAGTCATTAGATTCCTATTTATACTTTGTCAACTCTGCTCATTTGTTGGAACCCTTTTTCAGTCATTAGTATCTGTCAGTAGGAAATAAGTCTTAATTTTACTTATATTCATTTATTCATCCTTTCATTCAATCAACAAACATTAATACTGTACCAAGCATTGCCAGCTTTTAAAAATATACTGATGAAAAGACAAAGCTTACCTCAAGGACATATTCACCTCAAATTTTCATGTAATCAAAATTAGAATAAAAGCATGAGGTTTTACTCAAGTTAAAAAAAATTGTCTTTCACAATGGACATACATAAAAAAGACCCTATTATACATCCTAATTGTTCTTTTATTTGTGATTTTTTGCCACTTACTTTTGAGGTTTAAAATATCTGTGTTTTGTTTTGGCTGCTGTTGGCCTTACATCTGTTATAAATAGGAGAGCTCTTGAGAACAGATACCATGTATCATCATATAGATTCTGTGGGACCATAGAAGCCAGTAAATCTCCTACTTTCTGTCCAGGAGAAGAAGGGGCCTACCTTACCATTGGAATGCAGGGAGTGGAGCCAGTGGAATTCCCCAGATTCTGAACAAAAGAATTCCTGGCAATAGCAAGTGGTAGGGATCTTGTAAATGTCAGTATTCAGAGGAAGACTATAAGCTCTCCAATATCGCCTGTATATAATGGGTATACTTTACCTGCCTTCCGATTGGTTAGCTAATGTCTGACTCTTTAGACAAAAAACTGCCTCCCCACTTCTTTGCTGCTTCTGGAAAAGATCCGGGCCAGCTACCAGGCCCACCAAACTGCTGAGTGCATGACCCACACATTTCTGAGCATGTGACAATCAGAACTGTAGCATGAGATTTCTTCTCTTGAAGTATAATCCCAGTGATAAAGTAATTTTGCATTAGAGGTTTAATGCAAATTGTTCAACTTGACCTCATAGATTTTAGTGCTTAGGATGGTACCAAACATTGTGAAAGGTATGAAAGACACATCAAGCATAGTCTTCCCTGTTAGATAGGCACGCGACAATGGAACAGCCTAGTGTGGTGGCTGGTGGCTCAAAGCCAGCCCAGGGGCCAAGGGGCCCAGGGACCAGTGTCTGCTCTGTCGTATTAACTGACCATGTGAACTTAGTTATGTAACTTAATTTCTTTGGGCCTCAGTTTCCTTTCTTTCAACAAACATTTATATTTTTAAAATAAAATCTGGAAATACTTCAAATACATATAAAAGTATAGGGAATATAATAACAAATACCCATGTATCCACCAGTGAAATTTACCAGTTGTTATCCTTGAAAAAAAAATTACAGAAATTAACAGAAAGAGTTAAAAATCCACCCAGTCCTATTTTTCCTTCCTTTTTATCCCAGAGATTACCACTGTTCTGAAGTGAATGTGTTCTTGCTACTGAAATTATTATAATTGTCAAAAACTATGGAAAGTACTATTTGTGGGTTTTTAGACTTAAACACATTGTGCCACATCGTGTGGGTATTTCTGCAACTTCTTTTGTTCACTTAACATTATGTTGGTAGGATTCATCCGTGTTGATACCTGTAGCTCCATGAATTCTCTTTATGTGCTATGTCATTAAATAAATAGACCACATTCCTTTTCCCTATGTTTGAACGTTGAGGTTGTTTCCAATTCTGTATTTGAAACCATGATGCAATGAACGTCATTGCCTGATGTCTGATGTCTGCTTCTGCATGTCTGAGTATTTCTCCAGCGCAGAGCCTCCCAAGTTCCTCCTTGATGTGCGCTCAGATCCTGTGTCAGTTCAGGTCCCCCGGGGAGCAGAAATCAAGGTGGAATTAGATGTGCAAGAGCTTGATTTTGGAAAGTGCTTGTGAAGGATACAGAGGCAAGGACTAGGAGTGGGTCAAGGGGTCTTTACATGTCACTGCAGCTTCAACACCTGAGAATTGAAAGGGCAAAAGGCAAGTTAGATTGGATGAGTCTCAGCCACAACACAGTTCTGAGAAAACATCCACAGGCTGATGGGGACTCCTCAAACAAAGGTTTCTGGTTGGAAGAGTCCATTGTCAGGCATGAAGGCCTGGCTCTCACACTCCATGCTCTGCTTGGGTGTAGTCTGAGGGCAGCTGGGGAAAGTGTGAATCCCAAGAGGGTGGCTGGGGCTGTCGGTCAACCAAGCTGTCTGCATAGTTCTCCTGAAGGATATCGCGGCAATGCACCTCGATGGCCATTGCAGACATTAATCCCCTCAGCCCACAGTGGTGTGTGAGAGCAAGGTAGCCATGGATCTGACAAATTGTGAGGTTCAGAGCCTCTAAAGGCATGACGGTGCTGCTGGGAGCTTACACTTCCTGCTGAAATGCATTTCTGTTCTCTCATTGTCTCTGGGGACCTCTGTTTCTTTCTTTTAAGGTGGGAGTATTGAGCATTTTTGTTTGTTTGTTTTGTTCCATTTTATCATACACGTTGCATGGTTTCACAGGCCTGGGTTTATGTTTCCTCAATTGCCTGTGTTACCAGAATCTGAAAGACCTCATTTTCTTCAACTGATTCTAAGTTTTTTTAAAAAATGAAAATGGGCCAGACAATAATATTAATAGATGGATGTATCCAGAGATAACCTAAGAGTAAAGCTGGGACTATGGATCCTGAAAGAAAGATGGGAACAGTGTGAACTAAGGGCCATCTGCATTTTATAAAGTAGAGATACCATGCATTTCATTTGGGGGCACATCTTGAGAGAAGAATTCATGGCTTGTTTATCTTAGTGTACGTGCCCCTAAATACAGCATTTGGGCCATGAGAATGATAAAAAATAAATAAATGTGTATTAAATAGAACTTAATAGAGGAATCAACACTAAGTTGTTCTTTATTGAGAGGGAAGTTTCCTTCCGTATTTAGATGCCAGGAATTTGGGAAGAGATGATCTTAACTTCATTTTGGAAGGGTAAGTATAACAGAATTCTTCTGACAAGGTTATTAAAATGTAGACATCTTACTAATTTCTTTAAAAAACAGTGGAATACTTGAGCTATCAATAAGGACAATAACCTATGGGTCTTTTTATGTGGCTCATTGAGTTATTCTCTGACAACAGCCAACAATATCATGAGAAAGGAGGTAAGTGGTCCCAGAATGACCAAATCACAAATACAAAATTTGCAAAACTCACCATTCTCATTCAATCAGGTGTCATAGAGGCACATTTGGACTTTCTTCATGATTGAAATTGCCCCTTACTCAACAGATTTGTTTGTAAGACTGCATTTCATTTCTTCAGCTGAATTAAAAAGGTTTTTCTATTAGTAAATGTACTGAACTTTAAAGACCCAATCTTAGTGAGCCCAGTTTTCTCATTTAGAAATTGTGGCACTGGTGTTAATGTCAGCTAGTCTGGTGGATGGAACCAAAGCAAGAAGCAGCCTCTCTCAGTTGAATTCACATGGATTTGAGTCTGCTGATTTAGGGTTCTGGGGTTTCCTATTCTCCCCAGCACTTATGAATTCAACTTCCATTTTCAGATTTCCAAAGGCCACTTGAGGGTTTAAGTAATGCCTTTAATTATAACTTAAAGTATAGGCAATTGCATTTCATGAAGCTAACAATTATCCAGAGTATATTATTAGAGAGTGAGTTATTGAAGTCTGCACAGTTTGTGAAAACCCATCAGAATAACTGGGGGAGAATAGAGACAAACTAGATTGGAACAATGAAGCTTGAAAACAACTTTGATGATGTCTGGAGTTTGCATGGTAATGAGTCCTAATTCTCAGGCATTAGGATTCTTTGTAAAAATCCTTGCAGTCTCTCTTGTTTGCTCATATTCCAAAATAAAGATGTTGACATTGTTTTCATTAAGTTTTAAAATATAAACACTGGGTGCTAATGTGGCAATTATCTATGCTTTTGCAGACTTCATTTTATGTAATTCTTAATATTTCCCTGTGACATAGCTCATAATGGTCCCCAGAGAATCGTGCTTAGAGGAGATAAGTAATTTGCTGTAAATCACATAATTTAGAAGTAGCAACACTGAATTGCAACTCAGATCTTTTGCTATAGAATCTAACCTAAAAGGCCCATTATATAATCAAGGGACTAGAATAGTAGAGCAATTTTTCAGTATTGAGGTATTTTTCAAATGATTTTAAAAAACTGAATAAGGAAATATTCATATGAATGACATTGAAACATAAATACACTGATTTAAGAATCAACACCAGCTTCTTTTTTTCTACCAGCCTGGTCCATTTTTCCTAGTCATGCTCACAGGGCCCAGTATCCTAACGATGACAATGAGTCTGGCATAAAGGAGAGAGGTATTTGCAGTCAGATACGGTTTGAGTTCTAACCTTCATTTATTAATTAGTTGTATAACCTTGGGCAAAGCTCTTTGGTTTACTTATTTGCAAAATGGTAAAAAATAATAGTAACCCCAACAGGGTTTTCAGGAATTAATGAATAATATAGTATTTGTAAAGTACCTGCCATTCGAGACACTGAACAAATGATGGTTATTGTATTTATAGTAGTGCCAACTGGGACATTATTTCAGATTAGAACATTTTAACCCCTTTGGAAGGTAGATAGCCTAAAAATACATTATGGTAGGTTTGTGAAAATTTAAGTGACTCAAGTAGGCAACATTTTCCTGGATTTTCTATACAATGGTTTTATATCTATGTTTTAAATAAAAATTCTAGGATCTAGAATGGAAAATTCATAGCTCTTTTTACAACATTTTTTGTACTTCCATTGACCCTTTAAAGTCCATAGCTGGTCTTAACCTTTGGTCCTAATATATAAAGCTTTCTTTGAGTAAAAGGAGCAGCATGTTTTCCAAACTCAAAGATTTTTACAGGTCAATACAACCTTCCATTAAGTTTGTGACCAACTGAGCTCTTAGTTTGATTTGCTTACTATGGTGTCTCTGAATGGAATAGATGAGACTAGTGCAAAAATAATGGCAGTTTTGTCTCCTTCTCAATAGAAATTTGCAGCAAACTCCCTGGAGGTGGTAGTTCTAATGTTTCTTCTTTCAGCAAATAACCCAGCTGCACACTTGTGAGTTTGTGGAAAGAAAACAGAATCTGAGGATCTCAATCCTTCCTCTTCCTCCTCCCCCCTCTCCTTCTCCACTTCCTCAATGCATCTCTACTCCTTTTATATCTCCCTCTGCATTAGATGATATTTATGCAACAGGCCTGAGGACATCTGAGTATGTCAGGCAGCTGGGCAGCAGGAAACAGATTCCTTTTCTATCTTTAGCAGTCCTTTAAAAATATACATTAAAAAATTTAAGTTCCTTCAGGAACGATGCCTATAACAATGACGATTTCATAGCTAACATTTGCTAAAACTTATTTAACACTCACTACGTGCCAAACACAATGTGCTTCATGTAACTTCACTATTTCTTAGAGCAATGTTATTATGGACCACATTGTGTCCCCCTAAAGTTCATATGCGGAAGCCCTAACCGCCCAAGGTGACTGTATTTGGAGATGGGTTTTACAGAAGTAATTAAGGTAAAATGAGGTCATACAGATAGAGCCCTGGCCTGAAGGAATTAGTGCCTTTATAAGAAGAGACATCAGGCAGCTCTCTCTCTCCACTATGTGAGAAAGTAGTGAGAAGGTGCTATCTGTGAGCTAGGAGCGGAGACCTTATGAGAAACCAACGCTGCCTGACCTTGATCTGGGACTTCTAGCCTTTGCAACTGTGGAAAAAATTAATTACTGTAGTTTAATTCACCCAGTTTATGATATTTTGTGATGACACCTGAGCTAATACAAACTTTAATTATATCCCATGTATAGAGATGAAAAACTGAGACTTTGATTATTGAGTTAAGGAATCCTGACAGTATTCTGATCATGTTTCTGTCCTGTCCAGCTCAGGGTGAAATTTGGGGACTGATTTGTAATTGTTTTCTCTAACCACATGTTTGGGACCATTTTTGCCTGCTGTTTTTCTTCTCTTTTTTAAGAGTTATTCTCTCTCTGTAGTCATCGCTCTTGATTTTCTGGCTTCTTCCAAAACCCCATCTCAGCATCCACGTGGAGGGATTTTGTCATTGCCTGGTGTCCTCTTTCACCTCTTCAAAATGTTTTATGAGAACCATTTTCTCTCTTGATGTTGAGATTTCCCTTCACTTTTCAATCATGTCTTTCCCTTATCTCTGTCACAGTGTTGTTTGCTTCATGTTTCCACTTGGATAAACATCTCCTGAAAGACATTGTTTGCTTGTTTTTTTCATCTTTGGTAATCTGAGGACAAAGATTAATAAGAAAAGTACACCGATAATTTGTCATTTTTCTAAGTCAAGATTTAGTGATTTAACCTCCATTTACTATCCATTTCTTAAACAATTTAAAAATGATTTATTGTGTGTGTGTGTGTGTTAAAAGCATCCTACTTATTTCTCTTTTAATTATAAAATAGTCCTTTGGGATTTTGAATTCATCCCCGGTGGGAGTGCAAATATCTCTGTAGCTTATTGACCTGTCAATAGCAAGACACACAGTAACGAACAACGGACAACACTTTTAGTCTTGAATACCCAGGGCCGTCCTCTTGTTTACATTGCTCACTCATCTAAGAGAAAAATAAAGATATTCTCCATAGATCTTCCATTTTACCAGTTTTGTGAGTCATCCTTACTCTCCTATCTTTCCCTCAACATGTAATAAATCGCCAGGACCCAGAGACATAGCTTCTTAAATATACTGTCTCTTGCAGTCGGTCTTCTTGTCCCCCGTCCCCTGCCACCATTTCAGGCCTTCTTATCGCGGCCTTGCTGTTCTCCTCTTGCTTATAACCCTTCCATGAACCCCCCTTGGACAGAGGGTAACATACAGACACACAGCAGAGCGCCCATGGCCTGTCAGGCTTTAATTCTCACCTATAAATTCAATCTTATCACCTATATTTTCTCTAGCTCCACCCTATGGTTGGAAATTTTGAACAACTGATTCACTCCCCATGCATTGCCAGCTGTATGGCAGACATGCTGCTCGTCGATGGGGATACAATGATGATCAAGACAGATATGACCTTGTCCTCTTGGATCGTGCAGGCTACGGGAAATACAGATAAGTCCACAGGAGATTATGCTAGAGTATGTTAAGCTCTACAGTAGAGAAGATAGGAGTGCAATCTGGAACATGGAAGCGACACCTAACTCAGACTTGGGGAAATCAAAGAAGTCATTATATCCAAGTTAAGACCAGGAGGTCCAGGAGGTGCTATTTGGATCCAAGGGTGAGAAGCTGAGGGCAGGGGGTGACCGCTGAAGGCAGGGAAAGAGTCCTAGTCAGGGAACAGGGAGCAGTTTATTGTGGCTCCAGCGGAGGCGGCTGAGGGAGTTACACTGGAAGATGAGGCTGAAGAGATAAATTTCTTTAACCATCAGCCTCTTTTAGGTCACCGCCCATGGTGTTCTCTTTGCTTGAAAGGACCTGGTTGCCTCTTACTCACTCTTCGATCAACTTAAGCATCATTGCCTCTGTAGAGTGTTTCCTGACTTTGCTCAGGGATACTATTTTTAACTAGCACATACTTGAGTTTATCACTCATATCACTGTAACTAAGTTTCTTACTAGAGGGTCAATTTCCTAGAAGCCAGAGATGATTATTTATTCTTATATCATCCCCCATGTTGGGCAAAGTGTCTGTTATAAAGTGGATGCTCAACCTGGAACATTTACTAATGTCACACATTGGAAAATTTTTCCCCATGGGTAATAGAACATTTTAGTCCATTCACATCTTGGGCTCAAGGTTGTGTAGGTGTGCTTTACCTTAACTGGTTTTTAACATCGCTATTGATATATGGAGCTGAGAAACTGCTCAGCAGAGCTGTGGTTATTGGATTCCACAAATCAATATAAAAATCAGATGTGACAGGAAGAGTGTGGTCAGGGCTCCAAACTCTTTGCTTTGAGGATTGAATTTTTTATGAGGTTTGAATGACCAGAGTTTGGGGAAGAAGTGTACATGTTAACCATCTTCTCTACTGAGGGTCAAGCATTGAAGCCCCACTTCTGGTTTCTCCTGGTAGTGGATACCAGAAGCCATCTTAACTCCCCCAATAGTAGCCTTAGATCCAAGAGAAGCAGCCACCTGAGTGTATCTGAAGAACTGCCCTGTATATATCCAGACCAATCTTGGCATGAAGTGCTCTCACCTTCGTACGTAAGGGAATGTCAGACCTGAGTCTCATGGGCAGAGCCCTGCCACTCCAATGAGGTGGGGGGGATCTGGTAATGCGGTTTGTGTAAGGGGGTGGGTAACCCACCTGTGGTTTTCCATTTTTTATCACTAAGGCTACACCTCAGTAGTAGTAATAATTGAGACACCAGGATCAGCAGGGACAAATGCCTCCATTAGAAATGTATCTCCCTGGAACCACCAGGTTGTTCAGCCCACCTGGATAGTTGTTTAATGCTCCGTTTAGTAGAAAATAGTTATTGAGGACCTACTATGTGCCAGCTGCTTCTCTAAGTGTTTAGGCTATCCAATTAAAAAGGCAGGGCAAATGTTTGCCAATGTGAAGCTTATATTCTAAAAATAAATACGTATACAGTCGGTCTTTGAACAACAGGGGCTTGAACTGCGAGGGTCCATTTATATGTGGGTTTTTTTTCAATAAATAGCCGTACTGTTTTGAAACTGAGGTTGGGAGTCTGCGGATGCTGAGGGCCAACTGTGTGCATCAACCTGCATCATTTTACCCAGGAGACTTGAGTGTCCTCGGATTTCGGTGTCCATGGAGGACCCTGGAACAATCCCGTGTGTTTAGCAAAAGAGTTAAATTTTGGAGGAGTCAAAAGTTATACATGGATTTTTTACTGTGCTGGAGTCAGGGTCCCTAACTCCCACGTTGTGCAAGGGGCAATTGTAAACTATCATTTCAGGTAGAGGTAAGGAGCTAGTAGTGTATGATTAAGAGTGGAAGCTTGGGGGGCTTGTTTGAGACAGGGTGGTCAAGGAATACCTTTCTGAGGAAGGGTCACTGAGCAGAAAATGAAGTGAGAGCGTGAATGACATGGTCATGTGGGTAAGAGCACAGAGAGAAGTGAGGGAAGGTAGTGGGAGATAACATGGCGGAGGTGAGACAGGCAACGGTTGCTGAAGGGCCACGCAGGCGTGGACACCACGGGCAGCATTTGAGATTTAGTTTGTAAACAATCAGTGGCACTGTACTGATGGTGGCAGGGGTAGGAAGTTTGCATTAATCCAAGTGAGAAAAGAGAGTCCTACTCACAGGGACCAAGGCGGCAGCTGTGGAACGGGTAACAAGTGGCTGGATTTAGGATAAACTCTAAAAGTGGGTCCAACAGGATTAGATTAAACAAGGGATGCGGGGAAGAGAGAAGAATCAAGATATGGTAGTGAGAGAAAGGGTGGTGTATCTCGCCCTGGCTGTGTTGCTCAGTTGGTGGGAGCATCCTCTTGTGCACCAAAGGTTGAGAGTTCGATCCTGGTCAGGCCAAGTACTAGGTCGCGAGTTCGATCCTCGGCTCCTTGCATAGGAGAGGCAACCAATCCATGCTTCCCTCTCACACCAATGACTCTCTCTCTCTCTCTCTCTCTCTCTCTCTCTCTCTCTCTCATCACCACCCTCACTTCCTCTTTCTCTAAAATCAATTTAAAAACATATCCTTGGGCGAGGATTAAAAGAAAAAGAGTGGCGCATCTCTGAAGGACTGCGACTTCTGGAGAGTCCCTCCTGAATGGCCTTCCTGATCATTTCTAACTGAGTATTCAAGAACGCCCTCTCTGCCCTTGGGGCCCTGACTGTGAGTCTCTGGGTCGCTGCATGTGTCCTGACATGGGGATGACTATCAGGAGGTGAGAATCACTGGGTGCTGTTACAAAAATCTCCCTGCCATACTGATTTATTAATTCATAAGCAAATATTTATTCAGGATCGCTATATGGAAAGTCTTGCCCTGTGGACTATGATTTTTGAAGGGCCCACATTGTAAAAACATATGTGGTGTGCTTTGTGGCTCAAAATGGGATTTGCCATCTACTGAGAAGAGACATTTATGCTTTAAAAATATCCTGCAATAACATGTCAGTATGTGTTAAGCGTGGAGAGTTATGGCGGTGGGAGAACTCACTGTGGAGACAATTTAGGATATCTCATCTAAGAGAGAGATGGTTTCCTATCTGACTCAGCTCACATTAAAGGATGACTACTGGGCATCCGTTTGGAACCAAAGTAAACAGCTTTATTCTTTTCACAGATATTAGAGGACTGTCTCATAGTCTCTCTCCAGCAAAGCTCTCCCATTGCACTCCTCCTCCCCTGCTATGGTCGTGAGCAAGAGAAACAGAAATGATGAGGGGGCCAGGACTTGCAGTTCTGACAGTGTGATTTTTTTTCTGATTTTGTTTCTGGTAATTTTCTGAGGCAATTTACTGTGAAGCTCCTGTGCATCTTCACTGTTTGTAACTGAAAAGTAAATGATGATTAGAATCATACATTTGTTTTGTTTTGTTTCGGTTGTTAAAAAAAGAAAAAGAAAAAGAAACTGTCCAGGCTAACCTCTCATTTGTCAATGAGGAGGGCAAGGTCCTGAGAAGGTCCATGACTTGCTCACCTTTTCGTCTCCAAACCACTGCTCTTCCCATGCTCTTCCACTGTCTTCTACCCAATGGGCAAACACAGCAGGTTCTACCTGGATTTTTTAAATCTATCACATCAGATGTCACTGCAAGTCCACAGACATGGGTTGTCCTTACATTGTACATCAGTTGCTGAGTCACTTTTGGAGGTGACTCTTTTATTTCCTCATGCAAAATGGTGTTAGTCCAGTTTTTTTTGAAAGCATGATATGTTTTAAATAGCATTTATTTCATTGAGATTTAGGCCTTCTCTTTCAATGACATACTTGAAAAAGAAAATTGAATACATTTTAGTGACATCTGTTTGCCACTGTGGAAATAAGGGAGCATTAGAATTATATGAAATTAGGACTTCCAGCCAAGATGAGGAATAGGTAGATACACTTTGCCTCCTCGCACAACCAAAAGAAGGACAACAACAAAATTAAAAACAAAAAACAAATAGAACTGCCAGGAAATCGAACTGTATGGAAGTCTGACAACCAAGGAGTTAAAGAAGAAACATTCAATCAGACTGTGCCATAACATAGCAATATGGGTTGCCCCGCCCTGGCAAATACCTAAGGCCCTGCCCCTTACAATGTAACAGGCGCACCGAGAGAAAGAAATGTGGCCCAAATGAAAGAACAGATTAAAACTCCAGAAAAAGAACTAAGTAACAAAAAAATAGCCAACCTATCAGATGCAGAGTTCAAAACACTGGTAATCAGAATGCTCACAGAAATGGTTGAGTATGGTTGCAAAATAGAGTAACAAGTGAAGGCTATGCAAAGGGAAATAAAGAAAAATATACAGGGAGCCAACAGTGAAGGGAAGGAAACCAGGTCTCAAATCAATGATTTGGAGCAGAAGGAAGAAGTAGACATTCAACCAGAATAGAAATGAAGAAACAAGAGTTTAAAAAAATGAGGAGAGACTCAGGAACTTCCAGGACAAATGTTCCAACATCCAAATCATAGGGGTGCCAGAGGAGAAGAGACATTGAAAACTTATTTGAACAAATAATGTAGGAGAACTTCCCCAACCTGGCAAAGGAAATAGACTTCTAGGAAGTCCAGGAAGCTCAGAGAGTTCCAAACAAGTTGGACCCAAGGAAGCACACACCAAGGCACATCATAATTTACCCAAGACTAGAGATAAGGAGAGAATCTTAAAAGCAGCAAGAGAAAAGGAGACAGTTTCCTACAAAAGAGTTCCCATAAGACTATTGACTGATTTCTCAAAAGAAACCTTACAGGCAAGAAGGGGCTGGAAAGAAGTATTCTAGCCATGAAAGGCAACGACCTATATCCAAGAATACTCTATCCAGCAAAGCTATCATTTAGAATGGAAGGGCAAATAAAGTGCTTCCCAGATAAGGTAAAGTTAAAGGAGTTCATCGTCACCAAGCCCTTATTAAATGAAACGTTAAAGGGACTAATCTAAGAAAAAGAAGATCACAACTATGAACAGTAAAATGATAACAAACTCACACCTATCAACAACTGAACCTAAGACAAAAATAAAAACAAAAACAAACTAAGCAAACAACTAGAACAGGAACAGAATCACAGAAACGGAGATCACATGGAGGGCTATCAGTGGGGAGGGGTGGGGGGAGAATGGGGGAAAAGGTACAGGGAATAAGTAGCATAAGTGGCAGGTACAAAATAGACAGGGGGAAGTTGAGAACACTATAGGAAATGGAGAAGCCAAATAACTTTTATGTATGACCCATGGACATGAACTAAGGGGGAGGGGACGCTGGTGGGAGGGGAGGTGCAGGATGGAGGGGGATAAAGGGGAGAAAAAAATAGGATAACTGTAATAGCATAATCAATAAAATATACTTTAAAAAAGAAACATATGAAATTGAAACGATATTTAAGCATAAATTTCAAGAGAAAACTGGTTTGCAATTAGTAATGGTAGAAATTCTCAACCTACTATGTAACATTTTCTTAAATAGTTATGAGTTTCCAATGAGTTTTGTATATCAAAATGCTACTCTTGGGGGAGAGGGTGTAAAAAACCAAAAATTTTAAATAGGAGATTTAAGAAATAAAGTCTTCATTAAATCTAGATTTTAAGTTTTCATTTACATATCAGTTTAAAACAATGTTTATCTCAATTTCTGAGTTTCACATGTATCTTCCAGGAGATGTCTTCCAGACATGGAAATGAAATGAAATGAAATAGCGTTAACTCTCAACTATTTTTTAGCTCCCTGCACTTTCTTTTTCTTCTCCTTAATTTTAAGAATTTATAGTGTTACCCTGAACTTTCATAAACTGTAATATTCCTGCAGAAAATGATAACAGCCATCTTAGATGCTGTGATTTTTTTAATAAAAGTGATATACCATCTCTTCCTAACAGATCTCAAACACCAAATTAAAATATAGTTAGGTATTACAGCCGATGTCGATATCTGTGCCATTATTTTCTGAAGAGTAAATATTTTTAGAAGAGCAATGGTGGGTTCAATTTTACTGTGACAGAGTGATCTCTGGTGAAACTTTTGAGTGAAACCGATACCTTGAAATTAAATAAAAATCTTGTGACTGTAGTTGTACTGACTTATGAAACAATAAAGCCCTTTATGAGCACCTGTTAAGTCCCAGAAAAGATCTTAAGCATTTTCACCACCTTTACAGTGTGAGATGTTTTCAAAGGGATTATCTCATTGCTCCTTGGACCCTTCTATGAGATATGATTATCTTCTCTTTTCACAGAAGAGGAAATCTGACACCAGCAAGACAACGGGACTTCCCCACGGTCACACAGTCACTGGAATTGGGTCCTAGTTTTTCTGAGTTCACGGCCAGCACTTTGGGGGTGTCAATATGCAAGAACCAACACGAACCCTTCCCTCACAAATGTACAAGTGAGCGAACGCAGGCTGCGCGAAGCGCTCCACCTCCCAGCTCCACCTCCTCCAGACCACGTGCCGGCCCTTCATCTCCCCACCCACCCCAGCTCCTGTTTCTGTGATCTTTTTCTTTTTCCATTGGACTGTCCTTTATCTTCTCTGCCTGACGAAATTCTAAGCACTGTTTTTGATTCACCTGAGAGATCATTCTTTAGTTGGCTACCTTTTCTTTATTTGAATGGAATGCTTCCCTCCTTAGCCTTAGCCCATCCAAACAACATCATTTGTATGCGACTGTGGTGCTTTCTCAGATGGTGTCTTGGGTTAGAATTATTCAGGTTCATATCTGTCTGTGCTCGGGAGGGTGTGGTTCATGAGAGCAGAGAACATGCTTTACTTTTTCTGGGCCTTCCAATGGCTTGTTCATTAAAAAAGGTTAGTCATATATGACATGAATTGAAATACTTGTAAGAGCATTTGATGCCAGTTATAATTCAGGATCTGAAGAACTTACTTTCACCTTCCTGGGCAGTAGGATCCTGAACTCCCTTAGATGATCAGACGACCGTTGCTAGGTAGAGTGGCAAAGGCAGATGCAGCGAGAGAGCCTCTTGAGACAGGCAATGGTAGTAAGACAGTGGTGGAGAGAAGGTGAGACTGAGGTTCCTATTCAGAAGTACAGCGGGTCCTCAAATAACATCCTTTCATTCAGTGTCCTTTCTTTATAACAGCAATGGAAAAAAAAAAATAGATTCCTGGCCAGAGCCACTGTCTGCATGGAGCTTGTATGTTCTTTCCATGTCTGTATGGGCTTCTCTGGGGATTCTGGCTTCCTCCCACGCCCCAGAGATGTTCACATCAGGGGAACTGACGTGTCTTCATTGTCTCTGTCTGAGTGAGCGTGGGGGTGGGAGTGAGTGCGAAGGGCCTCCTGCCTTGAGGGGCTAAGAGAGGCTCTGGCCACCGGTAACCTTGAGCTGGGTAAGAGGGCTGGAAAAGAATTCTCTTACATATTTTTATTCATCTTTCTTAAATATATGTATCGCTCACATGTGTTTCAATGTTTAGCATTAGAAGTGTTTTCAGTCTTTTTAAAATTAAATTTCCTGGGATAACATTGGTTAATAACATTTTGTAAATTTCTGGTGTACAACTTTATAACACAACATCTGTACACTCCCTCATGTGCTCACCGTCCAAGTCCAGCCTCCTTTCATCACGGTATATTTGACCCTCTTTGCCCTCTTAATCCTCTCTTGCTCCTCTTTGTCTCCAGGAACCACCATTCTGTTGTCTGTATGAGTTTATCTGCTTTGTTTGTTTGTTGCTTTTTGTTTTATAATCCACATATGAGTGAAATCATATGGTTCTTATCCTTTTTAATCTGATTTATTTTACTTAGTATGATATCGTCAAGATCCATCCATGTTGTAGCAAATTGCAATATTTCATCTTTTTTATGACAGAGTAGTAGTCCATTGTGCGTGTGTGTGTGTGTGTGTGTGTGTGTGTATCTATATCTATCTATCTATCTATATATATATCGCATTTTTTAAATTCAGCCCATCCATTGAAAGATACTTAGGTTGTTTCCAAGGAAGACATACAGATGGCCAACAGACATATGACATGGTGCTCGACATGACAAGTTATATAGGAAATGCAATTGAAACCACCATGAGATACCACCTCACACCTATTAGTATGGCTATTATCAACAAGACAAGAAATAGCCATCATTGGAGAGAATGTGGAGGAAAAGGACCCCTCACCCATGGCCGGTGGGGATATAAATTGTTGCAGCCTCTGTAGAAAACAGTATGGAGGTTCCTCAAAAAAATGAAGACTATGTCCCAACAAATCCCTCTTCTGGGTAGCTACCTGAAAACTTTGAAAGCACTTATTCGTAAAGATTATATGTACCCTTATGTCCACTGCAGCATTCTTCACAATATCTAAGACATGGATCTTTAGAAGTTTGGTGATGTTTTCATAACCAGAAATATGCCACAGGATCTTAACTCTTCTTTATATTAATTAGCCTATGGTAAAATTGGTTCTGTTATAGGTCATTTCACTTCCAGTCGCAGTTTCCAAGAACCTATGGAGGACTCGTACTCACCCTATTTCAACTGCCTGCTTTAATGTGAATCTTTCCTGCTCGAATGAAAACCGCACAGGTAACCCCCGCTGTGTCCTCGGTGCCTGCCGCAGTGTAGGGAGAGGGGAGGTGCGCAGGCGCGTTTGTTGACTGAGGGACTAATGTACGGCAGCTGAGACTCTCACAATGCGAACAGAAAAGGGGAACACATGTCACACACAGATTGTTTATCACTGATGATGGCCTGCGCATAAAGTGTTTTGATTTTTACTGTGTATTTTGGATGGCTTATGCCTTTTGTAAATTTTTTTTTCCCTCCATATGCCTTTCTGTTTTTAGTTACCTTTCTACGCTGCCAAAACAAAATAAATCCAACAGCTGTCTCCACTTGAGATTCCTTTAGCATTGTTTTACGATATCCCATCTCCTTTAAATATATCTTAAGTACGTGTGTGTGTGTGTGTGTCTGTGTCTGAGGGAGGCAGGAATCTACAGGAAAGCAGAAAAATCAGTCAGTCTTGTCTTAGCAAAAAAATCTACCCTTAAAGGTCTAGCCATGAAAATAAATTACCTCCATCTCCCCCCAAAGATTCTTTGCATGGTAAGTGTCTTTTTCAATGCTATTCTAATTATTCATTATTTTCTTAGTTTAAACTAAAATCAGGAGGGAGATGTTCTTTCCAGGAGTACATATTAATTAGACTCATCTCTTTTTTTTTTTTAAAGAGGTGATCCCTAAATCTAGGTGGGAAGTTTTGTTTAAAATATTCTAAATGTGAGAAATTTACATATATTTAAAGAGGGCTAATTTAAACAATTTAATAAGTACTCTCTCAAGGGAAATGAAACTTCAGCATACGTGACTTTCGTTACCGACTTCACCATAAAGATATAAGCCACAATACTTAACAGGGAAAATTTAATGATTAATTGACTGGTCTTTAAATTGTTTGCTAATGGGTATCACACAGTCATGAAACACATCTTTTGTGCATTTTCTGCATGCTCTCTTAGGGAAAAGGCAAGTTGTTGCTTAGAGTAGATCAGTCTTGGGAAGACAGCCAAGGGTCTCATCTCTGAATACACCACACTAGGTCTCAGAAAGCCATATTTAGATGTCAGACTAAAACATCATTTTATATAGCCACTCAGGATGAAGTCATTCTTGATACAATAACTACAATAAAAAAACAACCTAATATGTATATATGTATGTATGTACACACACACATACACACTTATATATGCAAGGAAATTAGTTAACTCCTAAGAAGGCGACCCTGTGGTATCTTGTTGATTGATTATATATTCATCCAGAAAAATCAGTGTTTCCTAATACTTGGAATCACGAAGAAACACAATCACAATGTGAACCTAAAATTTAGTAAGGTTTGATTTATTCTTCATTACCTGTTTATTCTTTTTTTCTTAAGTGCATATTTAAGTACAGTTAAATACAATTCATGTATTACATATTTTTTGTTTTAGCTTAATAAAAGTTTTTCAATACTATTTGTGCCAAATATGTACTGGTAGTTGCCAAATTTTCCTGTCTGGCCTGGACTTCCTCCTCATTCCAGCCTTGTAAGTCCACTGGCACACTTGACACATCCACTTCATGTATAATAGACACCTCTGACTTCACATATCGTAAAATGGAACTCCTGATCTCCCACCCCAACCCCTACCCCTACTCCTGCTCTTCCCACAGCCTTCCTCAGTTCGGGTAAGGACAACCCTATCCAACTGAGGGCTCAGACCAGAAGCCTGGGAGTTCCCCTTGACTCTCTTCTTTCTCTCGCACTCAACCTGTGCAGTGTCAGAATGCACACAGAATCTGACCATTTCTTACCATCTTATTCCACCGCTCAGATCTGAACTCCTTCACTTCTTGTCTGGATTTATTGGAAGAATCTCTGAGTAAAGTCTCGGCTGTAATCTTTGCTCCCCTAACCCAGTCCTCTGCTGAGAAACCTCAAGTAGCTCTCCATTTCAATCAGAGTAATTGCAAAGGTTGCCAAAGCTCTACGTGATCTAGCCTCTTATGGCTTCCCTGACCTTACCTCCAACTCCTCTTTAGGTGGTTCGCACAGCTGCAGTCACACTGGCCTCCTTGCTCTTATGGGAAAATGCTTCTGCCTGGAAAATGTTTTCCTTACACACACCTGGCTCACCCCCTCTCCTCCTTCAAGTCTTTCTTCCAATGCCGTGTCTTGAGGAAGGCTTCCCTGATGTCCTTTGAAAATTACCACGTGTACCTCTAGAGGGGAAAGAACCTGTTTTGTATCCACTTCCGCAAGTTCTATTTGTGTTCTAGACAATGTGCATTTTCTCTCTAGGTCTCAGCTTTCCCACTATAAATTTTGGGGTTTGGGCTAAATGTCCCATAAAGCCCTTGGGGCTCTAAAATTAAAAAAAACAAATTTCTATGAGACCAATTTGACCCTGATAAACTAGTTGAACTCGGGCTTGAAAATCTACTTTCAGTTGAAGGGACAGACCCTGTTTACTTGTAAGAAACCTAAAAACATAACACGGGGTGCTTTGCTAAGGCAACTGCTATACTTCTGAAATAAGCGTTATTTAAAAGCTTGCTTTTGCTGGCCCCAGTTCACTCTGACTCACTAAATAGTTGGGGCTCTTTGAAAAAGGAAATGGAATTCTCTGGGCCTTGGTTTCCTCATCAGTTAAGTGAGGATATTATGCCAGATGAGCTCCCAGTTCTCTTCTAGATTTAGAATTCTCCCTTTATAGGAGGAAATTACACACTTTTCCTCATGGTCACGACTCTTCATCTAGGTGTATAAAATATTCATATGCAATTTTCCGACTGGAGATGTAAACTCCTTTGGTTTTGTGTAGCGTGACACCATTCCCATTGAGTATAATTGTAGATATTTCTCATTATAGTTCAGTTCTACGCCTAACAGCCCACGGAGTCCTCAGAATTGAGATGCGAGTGAGTGTGACTCTAGGACACGTACTGCTACATTCGTTTTCAGTCTTAGGTAATTATGCAAAAAGACAAGGTAGAACACATAAACACAGCAGCTGTTTTGTCCCCAGTGTCTGAAAACTTCTTGTTAGAATTGAGGGTTTTGTTATGCCTGACTGTAATGGTCAGAAAAATCATAGATATCTGAATATTTTAACAAATTCTCAAAAGGTTTTTGGAGAGAGGTATCTTTTCCAGCCTAATGTGCTCAGCACTTCCAACTCTGAGGAAGATCAGTTTCATGTTTTCCTTTACAAATGATACCTGTGAAAAATAACCAACTTAAATTACCCAACTGAATCATTTTTTCCTTTGTGAATTCTATTTAAATACAATTATTAAGCTATAACCTTGCTCAGTAAGGACTTTCTGCATGGAATTGAGGTGAATGGTTTTGTCAGCAGTACCTTCTAGGTTTGTGACTCTCTATAGCTTTTGGGGTGTGATTCTGTGATTGACCAGAGGACTATAGAAAAAGGACATTTTCTGCTTTTATTTGTTTCTTCATGAAACAAAGAAGAGAAGAATGACAGCTGGGAGTTATAAAAGCAAGAGTCGATACAATTTTGGTACATAGGGGAAGAATGTTTTAAAATTTCCACTTGTGGTTTTCAAAATGTTTTTGAGGTGTTACCCAACAAAGCCTCACAAAACTCCTTTGAGCATAAAAAACAGATAAATTGAGGTGACCATTCTCCCCAGGAAAGAACCTAGAAAATTAAAGCAAAGACCATTCAACATCTTATTTCCTATTAAGTTATGTGACTATATTTCCTTTCTTCCTTCCTCCCTTCCTTCCTAACTTCTTTCCTTCTTTTTGAGTTATATATTATTCTAATTTAGGCCTTGTTTTGGGAATGTGATCATCTTGTCACTGGAAATGTATCAGTAACAATGAGCTAAAATGCCCAAGGATAAACCAAGGTATCTTTAGTAACATTGGTACCTATTTGAGCTTTACCATTTTGTGGAGAGGCTATTTTGGGGAATTGTGAACCTAATTGAAATCATATGTCACTCTTCTTGGTGTTTCCAGGCAAGCACATCAACTATTGAAACTACACTATTGAAACTTAACTCTCATAATGTTTTTTTTTTCTTTATTACTAGGGAGGTTTTCATAAAGACCGAAAGCTTATGAGTAGTTGCAGAGCCTGAGAAACATTTTCAGTTATAAATTCTAGGATTCTGTATGCTTTTCCTTATAGCCAGAATTTAATTTTATTTCTTTTAAATTTCCTTTCTCTTTATAAAAGTCACAAATATATAATCTTGAAATAATAAAGCTTCTTCTCATTTCTGATCAATCACTTGATGTCATATTCTTGTTTTCCTCCTGCAGGCGAGATGGGGTCACACCCAGGAATCACAATTAATTTGTTCTTGGTTGTCCAGAGCAAGCTGCCTTGTTTTTGGTGGTCCTCTTTCCCCAGGGTCTGCATGCTGCTTCTCTACCTCATGCCTGTTGGTTTTTGCTACAAAGGGTGAACTTTCTAGAACACCGGCAATAGACCTTCTAAAAAGGTTAAGTAACCTCCACTGTAACTGTACCAAGGCAGGCTGATAGGGGAGGAGAAAAAAGTCCAGTCCTGGAACGTCTCCAGCAAAGGTTTGTTTGCCTTCACTTAAAAAAACAAGTTTCCCAAACACAACTGTGGAAATGAAGAATAACAGAAAAAATTGAAAACTCACTCATTTGGAAAGAGGGAAGGAGGAAGGAAGGAAGGAAGGAAGAAAGGAAGGAAGGAATGAAGGAAGGAAGGAAGGAAAGGAGGGAGGAAATAAGCAAGGGAAGAAAGGGAAAAATAAAAATGGAGAAACAAGGGAAAAGAAGGTGACGTGGCTGTTGGTAACATTAGTCTCTGAAACCCTCAGCTCCTGCCTCATGAATAAAGGTTTTCCAAATGATAGAGGTTTGGTTCCAAGAGGGAGGAGGCCTCTTCAGTGCTCATTCCTTCAGAACCACAGTATTGCAGGCTGCACCATCTCGCCGCCTGTTTTCCACATTTACCAGAGGGAAAAGGGGTGGGGTGGCCTTTAATTATTAACCTTTGAAATATCCTCTTTAGTATTTGTGGACATAGCCAAAGCAAAACTTATATTTATAGAAAATCTCATTCTTTATTTCAATCCTTTTTTTTAAAGTCTCTCCCCACTCAAACTTTCACCTGAACCAAACCCCAATTTAACAGATGTGCAGCAGTTGGACCAAAGAAAGAGAAAGGAAAAGAAGTCAGGCCTTGTGTGAAATCCACCACTGGTGCATGCAGAGGGGAGTCCCTGGGAATTCCTGTACTTACATCTGCGGTGCCCCTGACTGGCCATATTGGAGGAGGCTATTGTCTCAAATGGCTGCATTTCATTTCAGTAGCTCCAAGGAGAACAGATAAAGTTTATTCCTCTATCATAGTCCTCAATCATCCGTGGGCATCTTATGTAAAATTACGTTTTACATAAAATTGAACGTTCTTAAATAAAATCTAAAATGTTTTGTTAAGGAGTTTGGAACAGTAAATGTTGAGGATGCTGACAAATTGTTTTGAAATTTTATTTGGGTTCTCTTCCGCCTAATTTTTAAAAAATATTTTGTTTATTGTTTAGAGAGAGGGGAAAAGGGGGAGAAAGAGAGGGAGGGAAACATCAATGTGTGGTTGCCTCTCACGTGCCTCCAGCTGGGGACCTGGCCCGCAACTTAGGCATGTGCCTGACTGGGAATTGAACTGGTGACCCTTTGGTTTTTAGGTCAGCACTCAGTCCACTGAGTTGTACCAACCAAGGCTCTTCTGCCTAATTTTTAATGGATTCATTTTTAAAATCTGTATGTTTCAGATTTTTCATTTGTGAGACTTAGTGTGATCTGAGTCACGACAACGATAACACGTATGGAGTTCCTCAGAACAGTTCTTTCCTTAGAACCGAAGGTAAGGAATTACAGCTCTATCACCAAATGATGGGGGAAGAAAATTTCTCTTGGCATTTCTTTTATAGGAGTGAGATAAAGTGTTGACTGTTGGGGTTCAATATCTACTACTATTTACATATTATAAGCAGTGTTTAGCATTGTCTTGCTCTACACTAGGCATCTGGTGTTTGTAAATGGATGAATGCCAACTGGCATGATAGAAAATACAAAATGAAACTTATGTACAAGACATAGGTTGCCCTCAAGTTATCAAACACCAATGTTGAAAATAGTAATAAAAGTGAGGTGGCTTCTTTTTTCTCTTGGTTATTCAAATTGACATGGGACTAAAATTGTCATTATTTTGACATGTAGAAAGAAGTAGTCCCCACAATGGGTACTTTTTGGCTTTTCTGTCACATGTGCAGACCAGAGAAATACAAAGCTTGATCGACATTTGAGTTTTGGAACTAATAGTTTCTGTTATTTTTAGAAAGATATCCCTAGGGATGGTGTAAACACTAAAAGCCAGACGGACATTAAAATATATCTTAAATTGAGCATGTTCTGAGAATTATATTAAAGATATAACTGAAAACCAGTGCTTTATGCTCATGAGACTAAAGAAATTGTTTGATAAAAACACTGTGCAGTAAATCGTTTAGACTTTTCTTAGCTGTGGCAAAAAAGTATTTGACCCCACTATAATTTTTTTCGAGGGCATTTTAGAGTCAAAGGACATGATGTGTCATCTGACTGGGGAAGTTAGTAAGTGTGTTAAGTGATGCTAAATGTTTCACTCTTTCTGTGTGGTAAATTTCTAGCACTAGGTTTTATAGCGAAAATCATCAGTTAATGTATCTCTACTAATTCTAGAAGTTCGAAATGAAACACAATTTTCTGGGAAATTATTATTTATCTCAATTGGAGTGAGTAACCAGAAAAGAGATGGGAAAGGCCAGGCTGACCTATGGGTCAAAGCAAGTTTTGTGCCCAGGCGCTGCTCACCTGTGAGTGAGTAAGTCAAGGGGATCCAGGTGAGAAGATCACTTTAGGGAAAAAGATCCAGCTGAATTGAACATAATGAAATGAATTGGTCCAGATACCCAAACTCTCATTTCAATACAGCCAGGAATGGAACAGACAGTGAAAGAAAGTTCAGTGAAAATAAACTTATCCAAAGTCCAGTGATCAAAGGAACATGTAGGGAACCAAGGAAGGATGCTATACTTAGATCTAAAAATGAAGAAAAACATGGGCAGAGTTGGGGCTATTTGGGTCAGGGCACGAATGTATAGAGGCTCACATGAGACAAAAGACAAGGTCTCAAGATCCAGCCCCAAGAACTTTTTGAAATAATGCAAGAAACCTGTCTGGAGGGGAGCCAGTGAGGGAGGGATGTTGAGAGAGGACCCAGGAAAGGTGAGGAAAGACAGAATCTGGGGGCACCTCATAAAACCTGTAAAGGATTTTAAACATCAGTCCAGGGGAAATGGGCATATCACCACTATTGAGTCATTCACTTATTTGACTTGTGTAAAGCACTAACTGCACCCCGGACATTGGGCTGAGAGGTCTAGATTGAAGACAAGAGTTTGTCTTCAAAGGCTTTACAGTCCAATGCCTTTTCCTTGGATCTATGTATCTAAAAACTTCATAATTCAGTTAATTTTCTAGGTCATTTATGTTTTCTCCTACAAACGAGCATTACTTCATCATGATAGTCAAGAGCAAAAATTAAAATTATTGTCGGGTTACTAAAATATATTATGACTTTGACTTCTCAGTGTTTCAGTTTTTCTCACCTAACAGATTCAATAAACTCAAGGCTCTCCTTTAGGGAAGATGGAAATTCGGGAGGAGTATTTTATATTGATGGATGCTTCCTGTCTTTTCATTTTTAGATTTTGTTAAATATTCCAGTTTACAAACTCCACAGTAACCTGTCAAATCCTGTATTTGGGTCATGCAGAAAAATAATAATATTAATTTATATATATAATAGTCCCTAAATAATCTAAAAATGTATGTCAAATACTTTATGTTAAAAATATCCACAAACTGGTCAACACTCGGAAAAGAATTGCAGATTGATCAGTAGCATTAGCAAAGGCAATTGTTAAAATAGCATGTTATGAATATTTGTGCAGAAATTCACTTGGCTAACATGGGTCTTCGCCTTCTCTTTTGCTTTTTTTTTTTTTTTAAATCTATATGCCCTGGAGCAAAGGAGGTAAGGCTGGTAAATTAATCAGCAATGTGGGTGAAATTACACAAACTAAAGACTTCTACTTAACAAAAATCTTTTTATTGCCTCTTTTTATCTAATAGCAATAATTCTAAGAAGTGAATGGTTGCCATCATTCATCATACGACTCAAGACGAGTGCTGTCCAATGCTTGATTAGATAGAGGCTGGTCCTGCTGTTCATCTTCATGTCAGGTGCTCATCCGTGAAGTGGCAAAATAATGGCAACAGCGCTGTTATTAATCTAAAGATTGTGCTGGCAGTTTTGTTTAAACAATAATAAAAGAGATTGGAAGACTAGAGGGGACCTAGAAAGGACAGTTAGCTGGTCTTAGATAACCACTAATCCTGTTTTTTAGGGTTTTTGGAAAAAGAACATTTCTGTCTTTTATCTATAAAAGCTATTGCAGAATTTAATGCTCTGTACTGTCCAGAGATGTGTTGCTCCTTTATTCATACACTTATTAATTCAACAAATATATACCTAGGGCCTCTGCGTATTAGGCAATAAGGCAAATGAGATTCTACAACTTTTAGGGAATTTATAATCTAGTAAGAAAAAGGGCCAATAAAACAAAATATGATAAATGACGATAAATATTTTAATAAGCAAACTATAGGGGCCCACAGAAGCCCATAATGGGGATTTCTCATCTGGATTAGGGGAGTGGGGAAGGCTTGTTTGAGAAAGTAAGTTTTAAGCTGGATCTAAAGCAAAAACAAGAGTTTCCAAGGGAAGTCAAAGTTGGGGTGGGGCAGGGAAGACAGGAAAACAGAATTTTCTAGACAGAGGAACAGCATGTGTGAAGGCTGGAAGGTAAAAGTTTTCAGAACCTTGATTGCCTTGGGCATCAGGTAGGATGGACTTTTTATGGGAGGCTATATTCCTACATTTGTTTTCTGGGTCATGTTTCATCCACAGCACATAACTTTTGCAATCTAGTAATGTTCCTTTTTCTGCGTGTTTGCTGGTGGGATTCCGCCGGAAGCCTGGACCTGGTCTCTGGAAGGAGGGAGGTAGGCAAAGCTCACGTGGGGCTCTGGTAGGACCCCAGTGGGGATGGGGTGGTGGTTGTGAGTACAAGCTCTGACATAAAATCCCAGCTTAGAAGCTCAGTTTTTAAAGTTTCCCTAACCTATGGCTTTGGATAAATTAACACAAATTTATAATTTATCTCCCACATACATTTAACATAGAATCTGTAATAAAAAATGTCTCCCTTACAGGTTTGTCATGACGATGATTCAAAGAACTAGTGAAAGGAACACCTTAATGCACTCACTAAACGTTGTCATTGTTGTTTTCGTTGTTACTATTTCTTTCTCATCTAATTCTAAGAAGCCAGTTTAATCATGATTTCTTTTAAAAAGCCATGACTTCTTATTCTCTATGCTTGAGATTTATCTCAAGATCACAGTATCTTGTTCCCAGACTTTGATTTTACCATCCCAGCTGCAGGCGTCTGTAAGCTGCCAGATGTATAGCTCTGATTTAAAACCCCCGGGTGTATGTTTGTCACTAATTTGGGAGAATATTTGAATATTTGGAAACTCCAAATCTAACTAACATCTGGTAAGGTGTATGTGTTTCTGACAGCATAAGGCTGGGATATGGCTTTGCCCCCAAGTGTGAGAGAAGATGAGAGACATGTCATCAAAGCTCCTTAGTGACAGTCACAATGACATCTGTTCTTTAGACCTGGACCCTGTTTTCTCCAAATTAGGATTTAATGCTGTGTGTGTATGTATGTGTGTGTGTGTGTGTATTATATATATATATGTGGTACAATATATATTTATATATTTCCTTCTTGAGGGAGAATAGTGAAAGCAGACCTGAGCCTACCAGAATCATGAAGTACTGATTGTTTAAAAGGTCATGGAGTTACAGGAAGGGAAAACCACATGGTAGAATTACTGATTCTAAGTCCCAGTGGAAGATGAATAGGCTCTATTTATACATACTGGACTGAACTCTGAGGCTACCTAGGACAAGAGACAGAAAGGTCCCCATTTCAAATTACCAGGCATGTGTCGCTAATGACTGTATTCAGTTATAGTGCATGGGGCAGGTGAATGTTCCCCTCTCCGACTTGTTCCTGCTATTATCCAGATAGCTACTCTTGTTTTTCTTTTTTGCTTTTTTTCTTGCTAAAATCACAGAGCTGAGCTAGTAGTAGCAAACCATCGGGACCTGTTAATCAAATCCGAGCAACCAGGGCTCCAATCTCAGCTCATCATACAACTTAAGAGGCCCTCATTTAGACAGGATCTGAAAAGTCCCCTCTAAAGCCTTTACAAAGTGAGAATAATCTTCATTAAGTGCTACAGATTTCACAGAGAAAAAAAATGGATTAGGGGCTTGCCACAGAAAAGATAATTAATGTGCTGGAGAGAAGTATAGGCAATAGAAAGAAAATTTTCTCCATAATAGGAAAAAGAAAAAAAAATTATAACAACCACGGTGGATAATGATTAAATGTTAAGAAGCAGTTCCTGCTGGCTTGATTTTTCACAGTACAATTAAGAGGGGGGTAGGGGGAAAGAGAGAGAGAGGGGGGGAGAGAGAGAGAGAGAGTTGGGGTGGGAAGAGACACATACACCCACACAGAAAGGAATCACACACACGCAAAATATAATCTCAGGATTAAAAGGTACATTTAAGGTTCTTTTGTTGTTAGATTGATATTTATCTCTCCTGGATCTGTAAAGATTATATCTTTTACTGTGTTAAAGTCCTCTGAAACATCTTTCTAAATTGCCTTTCAATACATTCTTGGTCAAAATATTGTTGTGGGCTGAAAAATTATTTTGAAGTTATTTTCTAAGTTATTTTACAGCGAAAGAAGTCTTAGACAGCAATTTTTCTCCACTGTTTAATTCAACTATCTTGCTCTCATAGTTCTTGCTGAAATTGGTGTTATTTCAGGCCCTGAAGCAAATGATCCTTTGCCCCTTTTCTAATTTCCTCCTTTCCAGACAGCAGGACTTGACTTTTTTATCGAGGAATCAAATGCCCACTCAATGGGCCTGCTGGGACTTTTTCCAACCAAAACACATTTCTTTCCTGTGAATGTGTAATCATTTGCAAGTAAGCACACAGTTGAAAACCTGTTGATAGAAAATGCTGGAAAAGCCAGTTCTTTTTTTTTAATGGTGCTAGATGTACCTTGGACACAATTTATAACTGACTTGCTAATTTATTTAATTATAATTGTAATAAAAATTAGAAGAAGCCACCTCTTTTCTAGGGAGGGTGACATTTGAAGTCTATACTTTAGTGGGATTGCACTGAATTCAGAACCAGCCCTAGGCTTTGCATTTCATCAGCATTTTTTCCAACTGAAATACACATTGTTTGACTGTGATGTGTCTGGCTCCATGTTAGGCACACACATCCACACACACAATCTAAAAATGAATAGAATCCTATTCCCTTCTGGTTTACTAGAGTAAACAGATACAAATAACACAATAAAATGACATAGTCATAATACAGGGCGCGTAAATTGCAATGGTGTACTGTAAGATGTTCTAAATGCTGCCTACGGGTTGCATATTGGTTTGAATTTCATAGAGGAGGTGACCTTGGAGTTGGCACTTGAAGAATTGAGTAGAAATTTACCTGGAAGGAAAGTAGGAAAGGATTTCACTGCCACCCAAATTATCTTGTGAAACACAAATGTGATCGTGACATTCTTTTGCTTCAAAGATTCTAATGAACCCACATTATTTAAAGAAAAAAGCCCCAAATACTTAGACCTCATTATTTTAAGTCTTTTATAATCACGGGCCTGTCAATATGAGATTTTTCTAGTGTCCTTGAGGGTAGCTTCTGTGCACAGAAAGGGATTCTTCCCAATTTTCAAATTAATATTTGACATATTAGAGATCCAATTTAATATTTCCTTACTCTTTTACATTCAACTTAGAAATGTTATCATTCTATTAAAAATGTAGCATATTTCAACAACCACTCCCAAGAGTAGTTTAAATCTAATTAATTAAAATTGTTTAAACACTTTGAACTGAATTTATACATTTAAAGTCTTGATTTTTAAAAGATCTTAAACTATCTAATTAACAAGTAATATTTTTCTAAGTACTTAGTAAATATTGAGAAATTCAATTAACTAAACTTTTAAATATGATGAATTTAAGTTCTTTTTAAATGCCTTGGTACTATTCATAAACTTAGTAAAATTTACCTGTGCCTTTGAAATTTAAATTAAAAGCTTATAAATTATCAAATTATATAATTTAAATGGGAATCACAGAACAAATCCATTGGATACTCCAATGTGCCAAACTCTCTTATGCATTAAAAATATAAAAATACCAAGTATAAACAGATTGTGTGTATATGTAACTCCCAAATTATTTCCCTGAGTTTAGTTTACTTCATTATTTATATACAGCAGGCCCTCAAATAACATTTTTTCATCCAAGGTCATATCATTATAACGTTGGGGACATGCAGTGGGAACTTAGCTCTCATTTATATCATTAGCCTATGGTAAAATTGGTTTTGTTTTATGTCATTTTTCTTAAAGTTACAGAAGTTATCCATGAGGTTAAGTGAGGACTTATTACATTTATTTCCAAATTCCTTAGAGTTATATGGCACTCACACATTGTAGCAGATGTCATTAGCTGCCATAGAATTTCTAATGTCTTATTTTCCCTTAGTAATACAATCTTGGTTTTATTCAGGGCAACAGTAGGCCAAATAAATTACATTTCCCAACCTGTTTTGCATCTATGGATGGCCGTGAGACCAGCGTTTGCCTGGTGAAATGAAAGTGTTGTTATGACTTCTAGGAGAGCTGCTTAAAGGAAAATGACCTGTTTGGGAATAGAGTTATTTTTTTATCTTTTTGTTTTTCTTCTTTCTTGCACCTGCCATCTTGAACTACAAGGTGACTTCAAAGATCAAAAGATCAAATTTCAAAGAACCTGGGTGTTATGTTAGTTTGCTAAGACTACCATAACAAAATACTACAGATGGGAGGCTTAAGCAACAGAAATTTATTTTCTCATAGTTCTGGAGGGTAAAAGTCCAAGGTCAAGGTGCCAGCAGGTCTGGTTTCTTCTGACGTGTCTCTCCTTTGCTTGGAGGTATTAGGCTTCTCATTGTGTGATCACATGGCAGCCCCTCAGTCTGTGTGTTGTTTGTGTCCTGATCTCCTCTTCTGATAAGTCATAGTGAATTAAAGCCCACCATATGATCTCATTTTACCTTAATTTCCTCTTTAAAGAATATATCTCTAAATACAGCCACATTCTGAGTTATTGTGGGTTAGGACTTCAACACATGAATTTTGGAGGGTCAAATCTCAGCCTATTACAGTTACTGTGAACTAAATGTTTGTGTCCTTTCAAAATTCATATGTTGCAGCCCAATCCCCAACAGGGTGGTATTTAGAGGTGGGGCTTTTGAGCAGTAGGTAATTTGGTCAAAAGCAGGAAGCCTTCATGAATAGGGTTAGCATCCATACAAGAATCGATACAGAGCCGTGGCCGAGTAGCTCATTTGGTTAGGGTGTCGTCCTGATATGCCAAAGTTGCTGGTTCAACCCCCTGGTCAGGGCACATACCAAGAGCAACCAATGAATGCATAAATCAGTGGAACAATAAAGTGATATTCCTCTCTCTCACTCCCTTTCCCTCTCCCTTTCTCTCTCTCTTTCTCTCAAAAAAGTTAATTGAGAAAAGAAAAGAATATTTACGGAAAGGCTGCTTCCTCTCTTTCTGCTCTCAGGCATGTGAAGATAATGACGACAAGGTGGCTATCCGTAAGCCAGGAAGTGAGATCTCACCAGACACCAGTTCTGCCAGTGGCGGGCCTTCAGAATTGCAAGAAATAGTGTTTATTCTTTACGGCACCAGTCTATGGTATTTTTATTATAGCAGCTTGGCTTGAACTGATGAAGAAAGCAGTGCTATAAGAACTGATAGGATTTTACCAAATCATGAAGGTCAAGGACGGCTCACGGAAGTGTTGAATAAACAGAAATTTGAAGAATAGAAATTAACAAGTGAAGATATGGGGTTAGAGCAGAGGTGGATTTAAGGGTGGGCACACCGGGCTTGCGCCTTAAGCCCCCACTTCTGAAGGCATGTATTTTTATTTTCCCTGTCTCTCTCTCTTTTTTTTAAGGGGTCCAATATTTTCTTTTGCACCCAGGGCCTCAATTGACCTTAATCCACCTCTGGGTTAGAGAAAGTTATATTCCGGGCAAGGAAAATGGTGAGAAAAAAGCATGTAGTAGAAAGAAAGGCCCACGGCTGGGTTCCTAGGGTGACAGAGCACCCAGTGAGAACAATGGCTAGAGAGGAAGTGGTGTCAGACCACACAGGTCAGGTGGGTTAGGGATTTTTGTTTTACCCAAGAGCAACAGAAATATTTCAATTGTTTGAAATAGGGTGGCATGATCAGATTTGCATTTTGAAAAGGCCACTATGGCTACAGTTTGGAGAATAGATCTGAAGGATGCCAGAATCAATGGGGGAAACAAAATAGAGAGAAGAAAAGAAAAAGGTGTTGGACTGGGTCTTGAAGGGTGCCAACATTTATTGGATGGGGAAAGAGGATGAGTCTATAAACAACTTTTTCCAAGAAGTTGCTCTGAGAGGAGGCGAGAGAAAGATCAGTAGCTGAACAACGGCCTGGGGTTCAGATTTATTTTTTTAACTGGAAAGGCATGGGCATATTTGAAAGTTGATGGAAAGCCACTGTAGAGAGTGGTTTGATAGTTCCCCAAAAAGTTAAACATAGATGTACCATATGACCCAGCAATTCCAGTCCTAGGTATACGTCCAAGTGAATTAGAAACAGATATTTAAACAAAAACTAATACACAAATGTTCACAGCAGCACAGTTCACAACAGCCAAAAGGTGGAAACAACCCAATGCCCCTCAACTGATGAATGGATCAACCAAAAGTGCTGTGTCTTTACAATCAGTATTATTCAGTCATAAAAAAGAAGTTTTGTTGATACTGCAATATGAGTGAACTTTGAAAATACTATGCCAGGTGGAAGAAATCAGACACAAAAGGTTACATATTGTGGGATCCCACTGATATGACATGTCCAGAATAGGTACATCCATAGAGCTAGAAAGCAGGTTGGTGGTTGCCAGGGGTGAGGGAAGGAGAAATGAGGAATAATTGCTTAATGGATATGGGGTTTCCTTTTGGGGCGACATAATATTTGGAAATAGAGGGGATGGCTATCTAACATGGTGAATGTACTAAGTGTCACTCCATTGTGCACTTTAAAATAGTTAATTTTCTGTCATGTGAATTTTACCTCAATTTAAAAAAATAAAAGGAATGGAAGTCACCGGGAAGACTCCATGTGAGACGCAGAGAGAAGCATTAGTACAGATCGCTAAGTCTCCGAGAATTGGTGAGGAGGCAGAATTAAAGAAGTGGAAAGATTTGCCTAAAATAAGTTTGTGGGGTAGCTCCTTTATTATAAAAGAAAGGAAGTAAGAATAATGAGCAAGTATAGAAGGGTTTGTGCATTTGCTATCAGGAAGTTGAGGATAGCCCTTATTAATAGCAGATATTTTCTCTACAAATTAACTAGCGACATCACCGTGTACTGAAAGCAAAGGGACTGAAGGATTGATTAAAGATTTAAGAAATAAATTTGAAAACATTGTGAAAAAGTCATTGCAGAAAGCGAGAGAGTGTACACCGGAAATCAATACACGATAGCTAGAGCTGCTTAGGTTCACAGCCTGTTTGAGGCTGGCTTTTGAAGCTGTGCAGGAACTAACCAATCTGCCATGTTACATGATTTATTTTTCTTAGCTATGTTTAACTACTCAGGTACAAACATGAAGAAAGACTTGGATAACTCAGGATTGGAGTTTTGCTGAATTTACATGGTGAAAAGATAGTATAACAGGAGAGTTAAGATACTGACAAGAGTGTTATTGAAACAATGAGTCATGAAATGAGATTATCTCAGGGGGGAAATTAGGAAAGGAAAAGTGAGGGTTGGTTAAATAGGAGAAAATAGAGGGAGCAGTACACTGGAAGGGCCGATGAGGTTGAATAAAGGCCAGTCAAGAATGCGAAACGAAGGAGACTTTGTGAGTAAAAAGGTGGTATGGGAATTCGTGACATTCATTATGAACAGGTAAAATAGAGGCGATAGCATGAATAAGGGGGCTGAATGGAATGGAGAAGGACATGGGAGAGGCTGAGAAGCTGAAAGCTCAGGATGTGGGATGGGTCATGAGGTCATCCATGTAGGAAATGAGACCATTCAGGCTTCCAATGGGACTTGGATAAGGGGAAAAAAAACCAAACAACAAAAAACAAACAACAAACAAGTTCGAGGCTAGATGTCATAGTCTTTGATTAAAAAATGGGAATAACAAGATGGTAACTTGGGCAAATATGGGATGGTTAAAGATTAGTCAAGTCAGATGCACTTGGTCTAAATGAGCAGGGTTTGAGAGGACAGGTTGGGCGAATGCAGCCTTAAGAAGAGGCCATTAACACTAACTCCCAGCTCTAGCATAGATGGGACATGAGATAATAAACAGTGACACATGAGTGTGTTACAGAGAAACTGTCATCTCAGAAGAGATACATTTTCTCTAAGGTAGGAAGGTGGAAGAAACTCTTCGAAAAGGGTTGGAGGATAGTGGTTGTGTACCAGATGGGGACTAGTGGTCAAAAAAAGAAGAAAGAAAGAAAGAAAGAAAGGAAGGAAGAAAGGAAGAAAGGAAGAAAGAAAGGAAGAAAGAAAGGAAGAAAGAAAGGAAGAAAGAAAGGAAGAAAGAAAGGAAGAAAGAAAGGAAGAAAGAAAGAGAAAGAAAGAAAGAAAGAAAGAAAGAAAGAAAGAAAGAAAGAAAGAAAGAAAGAAAGAAAGAAAGAAAGAAAGAAAGAAAAACTATTCTGTCTTTTATGCCATGGGAGTATAATTCAAGGAACTGGTTACAAAGCTTTCGGCAGTATTGGAGGAACAGAAGGAGAAAGATGAGGTCACTGCAGAAGTATAAAAGGGGAAGCAGGTTCTTAGGGACCAGAAGATGTGAATGTCTGTAAGCAGCCCTTGCTGTGTGCGACTGGAGAAACTGTCACAGTCAGGGTCCGTCTCAGCCAGGGCCAGAACCATCGAGAATGTGCTGCTCTGGCCCAGCTGCTGGAGTCCGGCATTCTCTGATCCCTCCTGTCAGTACCACAGTTGCCAGCAATGACCACACCGTCACTGCAACCAGAAGCAGGGAACCGATCCTTCCCTCCCACCTTCTGCTCTTCACTGTCTTCTGTTGGCAGGAGGCAGCCACCCGGCAGGGGGCCCGCAGAACTATGCTTAGATCTCCCAGCCCCGGCAGTGTAGATCCAAGGGTAGAAGCGTAGGTGTGAGCTGAAAGGAAACATCGAGTAACTGGCAGAGGAAGGCCGTGCTGGTTATGGATAAGCTCTTCCAGAGGGCACAGTGGAGGGTTGGGATGGAGAGGTGACAACTGGGTCAGGGAAGAATAATGCAAAACATCTCCTACCCTGATGATCATTGAAAATTTCCACAACTCCTCATCACCACCTCTGCCAATCCACCTGAAGCGCTGTTTGCACTCCTGCTACCGTGGGCGAACCGGGGCCAGTCCCATTTCCTCTTTCCTAATCAAGGAGCTCACTCCAGCAAGTGTTTGCTCATTCTCCAGCATCATCAGTTTTTTTTTTTTAACCCTTATTGGATCATTCCCATCCAAATATAATCACAGTGTAATGTTTTTCATTAAAAAAAGAAGAAAGAAAGAAGGAAGGAAAGGACAAAGGGAAAGGAAAGGAGGAAGGGAGGAAGGAAGGAAGGAAGGAAGGAAGGAAGGAAGGAAGGAAGGAAGGAAGGAAGGGAGGAAACCCCTTTTCTATCTCCATTGTATCCTACATCATAGTAAATGGCAAGTTTCTCTCTCTAGTTGCTCAGGCCCAGAACCTTGGAAACATCTCCTTCTTTCTTTCTTCCACTGCTGGCACCCCCTTGCATCCTATGCACCAATCTATTAAATCACGGCAGCTTTACCTTCAAGGTACTTCATTACTTATTCCTGCTTTATCACTAAAATTTTAATCTATTCTATAGGCAGCAACCAGATGATCCTTTAAAATATTTAAGGTCGTGCCTCTTCTTTGCTCAAAGCCCTTCAAAACCTTCCCATCTCATCCAGAGAAAAGTCTAAGATTCATTTATTTGATGACTGGTCTCTATGGGATGTGCACTGTCTCCCCTTTGACTTTTCTCACCTCATATTTCTCTTCCCCTCACTCACTCTGCTCTGGCTTCCCTGGCCCCCTTACTGATCCCGAAAGATGCTAGATACACCCCTACCTGAGGGCCTTCGCGCTTGCTTTTACCTCTGCCTGCGATAGTCTTCCCACAGGTACCCATGGGAGTTTCTCATTCTCTCCCTTCAGGTCTCCATGCAGGTTTTAAAAACTATCCTCCTTGGCGCAGCAACAGTTCCCACCCTCTTAGCACTTACCGCCATCTCCCATACCACTTCTCTGCTTGTTTATCTCTCTCATCTGTCTTCCCCCCACAAAAAGTAAGGTTCAAGAGGGCAAGGACTTTGTTTTGTCTTTTGCCAGGTCTCCAGAAACGGAGCAGTGCCCAGAATGCTATGAGCACCGAATAACTATTGAGTTAAATGAATATAGGGGTGCGCAAAAGTAGCTTTACACAATACAAACAAATAATACAATAATGAATAAATAATAATACAAGAATAAACCCATTTCATATCCTTACAGCTGCAAATCTACTTTTGCCAACCCCTGTATATAAAAGCATGGGAGGCAGCCCTGGCTGGTGTGACTCAGTGGATTGAGCACCGGCCTGAGAACCAAAGGGTCACCAGTTTGATTCCCAGGCAGGGCACATGCCTGGGTTGCGGGCCATGAGAGACAACCACACATTGATGTTTCTCTCCCTCTCTCCCTCCCTTCCTGTCTGTCAAAAAATAAATAAAATCTTAAAAAAAAATAAAAGCATGGAAGACAGATAAGTAGATTACATTTTATGAGGCTCTGTTCTCTAGCTTTGGTTATGACTCTGTGATACCTTGACACTTGTGAGGACCAGTAAAACTTGTAAATTCTCAGGGGAGGCCACTGTCACTTCATTTTGAGGCCCTACCTTTCTACCTTGAACCAAAAACACTCACATTTTTAGATCAGGCCTTTCTGTTTTCATTTTTGAGAGGCTGAGAATTCCGTTTGGTTTATTTTCTTAGTTTACTCCTGAGAAAGAACATAAAACAGATAATACTGATGAAGAAGAATATCTTAATCTGTGAAGTGTTCTAATGTTAAATAAATTCCTCTTGGATTTGGTGGTTGTTTGGGTTAGAAATATGGAAACCGAACTCCGAATTCTGAATTTCCTGCAGGAAAAAGTAGACTTCTGAAGCACATTGACTTATATCTGGCAGAAGTTTCTGAGGTATGTATTATTTTTCCCCAAGCAGTCTACTTTTTTTTTTTTTAACCTCCTAAAGGGCAAGATAATTTACGTGTCCTTTTCAGCTGTTTGGATAATGTATTTACATGTCTCTTCTGTGTTTAATACTCTGGTTGCGTTTGAGTGATTATGAGTGAGTTCTTCCCGGGCGCACCAAGGATATGGGGGTGTACCAAAATGGCTGTGCTGTCTGCTCCCACGCCTGCCTCCTCCCTCTGAGACGCGCTGCTAAGGAGGCACTGGGAGGGAAGGGGTGCAGGCAGAGAGGGGGGCAAGGAAGAAAGAGCAATAACAGAGACAGACGGAGAGTGTGCTCGAAGGCAGGGAGAGGGGCTGGAGGAAAGGCCCTGGAGGAAACCTGAGAGGCCGGCTTTAGGGGCAGGGAACAGCTGTACTGCGCACTGCCTTCTGACAAATCAGCTGAGATGTTTCATAAACGTCCTCAACCCTTTCAGCGAGTATATATTTTTCGGTTTTCTTTTGTCTTTTTTGTTTGAAAAGTATATAATATGGTTGAGAAGATGGTGTTTCATTAAGGAGAAAACAGTTCCGTTCCTGTGAGTAAATTAATATCCACCTTCAGGCGACTTCTTGAAATGCTTCAGAAGCCAAATGGAAGACTCTGGAAAATAAAAAAGACTGCAAGTAGCCAAGCCTGTGAAAACAAATTAAGGTCTAAGGTTTTTAAAGAAATAAACAAGAACATTTTTGGCCCTTGTTGTAAACGTGTTTTGTATTGATTAGGGAAACCAAATCAGACAAATGGACACATTTGGTCAATTCAATTTTCTGAGGCACGTCACCACAGTTGCACCTCGTGGCGGTGATCAGGAGACCCAGGGTGAGGAGGATTTCTGGGAATCTGCTTGATAGGATTATTCAAGTTTCTGACTTTATTTGACTCTGTGGTCGAGACCTAAAACTTTGCTTTGTTTATATTACAATGATTTCCGTGTACACTGAAGACAACTGAGGTTAGCAGATGATTGAGAAAAAAATTTTAAATTGTTGCTCTGGTGCTTTCGTCTTGCTCATTTGTTGGGGGGAGTAGGAAATTATGTTTTTATTTTTTTAAACATGGGAGTTAGGTATAGTGGGCAGAATATGATAATGACTAGGAGGCAGGAAATGTCATTAATGAGGGACCTAAGAAATACAAATAACCACAATGGACATCCTACTTTGACCACCTATATATGAAAACCCAACTGTAAGAATTTAAATCCATGGCAGCGGGTTGGGGTGTAGAGAGTCATTCCAGAAAAGTGAAATAGCATGAAGGAAGCTCTCGGGAGATGAGCAGAGGGATTTAACTGGCTCCAAGTTCATTAGGACATTATTAGGAGGGGGAGGAAAGGAGAAAAGAAGAAGGAATGATTGTAAGCAGACCACTGAAGGCTTTGAATTCCAGTCTAAACAATTTTTTTTTGGTCAACATGGATCAGTTTATTGCAACATTCATAGTCTTCGACCAAAAATTCCATTATGAGTGAAAATAATCCTAAATAGGCAACTTTTATGCATAAATATGCTATGTTATTTATAGCAGCATAAAATCAGAAAGACCCTTAATTTTTAACGTTAAGGGAAAGATGAAAGAAGCTATAGCAGATCTACTAATGAGATAAGAAATTGAGGAAGCTTATGTAACATAGAAAAGAGTGTAGAATGCAGAATGCAAAATGGACATGTCTACGAGAAACCGAGAAAGTGAGCTAAGAAGTCAAAAGTAGTTGCATTTGAAGGATGTTTTCCTTTCAACAACCTTTCTTTGGAGAGAGAAAACCCACGAGAATCTCTTCAGAAAGAAAATAAAATCAATATTACATTGCAATGGTTTCTCTATCTTGCAATATTATTATCTAATATGTTTGATCAGTGGATAAATATATTACTAAGTTAAGATTAAAAAGGGTTACACTTTCACAAGAAAAATTCAATCTAAGGAGTTGTTAAAGCTTGCAACTTCTTGGATTACACCTTTAGAATACATTATTAGCAGGTCTTTAATTGTCTCTTTCAAACAAATCAAAATGCCAGTGCAGATCACAAACCAAGTAAATATCAACAGCAGTTTACAAGCTAATACTGCATAAACTGTCATTTTAAAAAAAGCCCGAGGAAACTTTGATTTTTGCTTTTAGGAAAATATTTTACTTATATAAATAATCTACCGCACTTCCTCAATTTAGTGTGCAAAGTAAGATCCCATTTCACTTAATCTGTATTGACTTTAACTGTTTCTTTGTATTTAAAAGGAGCTATTCTTTGGGCTTTTTTTTCTGATACTATTATGTACATTTGAACGAACAGCTACCGATGACCTCTTCTGGCTCCTGGGCACTTGGGAAGGAGAGGGGGCAGCCCCCAGTGCTACAGTGCTCTATTTGAGTTCATGGTCACAGGCTAGAACTCCTCCAAGGCCCAGTTTTAAAGCCACCATCTAGGGCTGTTATCTCACAAAGTGTTTGTGTCCATGCATTGTGTTTTGTGGGCCTCTTGAGCATTTCTTTAAAACTTGCCCTTGGGACGTTAGCAAGGCTGGAAGTTGCCCAAAAATCTGGAAGCGTGGAAGGAAGGGAGATGGAACTTTGTTTTGATTGTTCTTTCAGTTTATCATCTTGAACTCTCTCCCACTCACCCTCTCCCCTCTCCCTCCCTTGTCCTTGTTCTGTACCCTTCACCCCTTTCCTTGCTTCTTCCCTCCTTCCCCTCCTCCCTTTTCCTTCTCACCTTCCTCCTCTTCCTTCTTCTCTCTCTGTGTCTCTCTGTCTCTCTCTCTCACACACACACACACACACACGTATATTTTGGGAGGAAAGCTGTATAGTCCTTTCCACAATTTCTCTTCTCACCCTCCTTGAGTCTTGAAACATGGTTTTTATCAAACCAGAGACAATGATTTATTGTGTGTCTGAGATCAGTACTGTGGAATGACTGTGGAATGTCCCCTAATTCGCACCCTGAATCTGGCGCTAGCCCCCGTCTGTATTTTCCCCGGGGGGGGGGGGTTGGAAAAGTTTGCTGGTGTTATCAGTTATACTTTCTAATTTTCACAGGCTTTACGACATTTCTGAGCTCGGGGTTGTGGCAGCAGAGAGGCTATTTCCCTCAGGCAGGCTGATGTCTTCTCCGGCGTGGAAGGCTGCGGGGTCCCACACTGGGAGATTCCATTTGTCGGAGCCTGCGGAGTCTGACTCACTGCCTACCCCAGGGGCAGAGTTCAGCCCGGAGCTGGGAGCAAGCCCCTGTCTTAAAGGCACAGTACGCGGATTCTGGCTTAAGAGAGGAGGAGGGAACTGACAAGCACAATAACTGGGCTGTTCCCCTCTAGTTTCTAGCTTTCTTGTTTTTGTGGCCACCACCGATAAATATAAACTTCAATGAAAGGCAATCGTTTACTTGGGACTGGAGAAACGCATATTGAATTTTACATTCCCTTGCAAAATGGAAATCACCTTCAGCATCCATGTGGTGAATAAGAATATTTATTGTGTGATTAAAGTTCTGTTCCACATGAGGAGAAAAAAATCATTTGCACGTCACGATTTTTCTGCCTCCTTAGTTCTCAGCCCACTCACTTCATAAATTAACAACAGGTAGCGTCAATCTCTCTTCAAAATCTCTAAGACACGTGTAACCGGGGGGCTCATGCTTTGTGAGCTAGTGAAAATGGGTGTCATCATTAACTTGAACACCCACACCTTAAAGTCTAAGATCCTGCTTGCTTGGTTGCCAGAAGTTCGGTGCTTTAAGGGCACTACACCAAGTGTGTTTCCACAGGGTGTGCACGTGCCTTCATAAACCGCTCCTTGTCCTTTCTGGCTGAGGATGACCCGTGACCGAGAATGTAACAGCCTAGAGCCTTGACAGGACCAGCAAAGCCGTTCGCCTCTGGCACTCTGGCTGCATCCTGGGCGTTGCCCGTGGAGGAGCTGCAGCCCTGCAGTGGTTGTGCTGCCGCAGCTGGGACACAGAGGTGCTCCCTCTCCCCGCCGTGCACGTGGAGCTCCAATGCCGCCACTGCATCTGAAGGCCACTCCCGGAGGTGGAAAAATGCCAGTTACGTCTGCAATCTGTTCAGTTAAGGGGTGGGAGCGAGACCGATTATTTTCCTCTGTACTTGACAGGTTTTAGATATGTATGAAGAAGTAACTTATATTTAACATTTTTATTTGAGAAACTTGGATGTGTACTTCAATTTACTAGCTATCACCTTGAAAACTCCTTGACACGCAGAAATTACCCACTTGATTTATCATTGTCTTCTGAAGGTTGACTCATTTAGACATGACGTGATATTTGCATTTGAAACCAGTACCGTATTTATTTCATTGTTCTGAGCCTTTCCAAATAAACCTGTTTTTTAAATAATTGTGAGAAAAATAATAATGTAACAACCATTTAGGACTTTATGGGTTACCCATAGTTCACAGCCCTTTCAACTTCAATCTTTACAAACTCTGCTCAGAATAGCAAAATGACCATGTTCCACCAAAGGGAAAATTATGTGCTGGCACTTTGGCTGGAGCTAGATTAACCACAGGAACCATGACAATTTTAAGAACAAGCAGTGTGATTTTGCCCATGTTCCTTCACTCCTAATATCTTTAATACAGAAAACAATAAAACTGATGTTAAATGCAGGGAAATAAAATCTTACTCGTGAAGATAAAGATGTGGAGGTCAAAGATGGGCTGACCTAGGTTGAACTCTTTTGATTTGTGGCTCAGGATAAGGATAAATATCACCTGCTGTGATTTTTAGAAGATGCTGTTAGTAACATTCTTGGTGAATAGCATGGATATTGCATCCAGGATTTTTAAAATTATCCTTATACCTGAGACCCAATTAGGTTGATATATGTGGAATATAGACTACCACTGATCGAAAAGAGAAAGGTTTGAAATGAAAACTGGAATGCTGTTTGAAAGTCCAATGCCAACCACTATACTTACCTAAATTCTAAATATGGGGATGAAAGGCAGTCAGATAATTATAATGAACTTCTGTTGAGTGCCTACTATCTATCACACACTTTTCTGGTTCTTTAAATGGGCTTAGTCACTTACTCATCCCAACAGCTCCCTGAAATAGTGCTATTCTTATTCCCGTTTCCAAAGCAGAAGAGCTGGCCCCGAATCCCAGAGCTGGTTAGTGGGAGGGCTGCATGTAAGTTGGAGCCGTCCGGCTTGCAAGCCTGTATCTGGATCGCCCACGCTGTCTACGAAAACCTCACCTTTTCCTTTTCTTCATGCTTAATTTCATTAGAAATTCAAACTCGCTGATGTGCAACTGGTTCAGCTTCTCTATTTGAGGGAGCCTGTGACGTTCGGGAGCATCCGCCAGCCCGGAAGCTGCGAAACAGATGGCTCAGACACCAGAACTGGGGTCGGTGTGCCACCTCCTCCCAAAATTAAAAATAAATAAATAAATAAAAGTTAATGCTTTTGATGTGTGAAGATCTGCTTCACGCTGAAAGGCCAGGCCAGCTGTGCCTCCTTGGAGGAAATTGGCAAAGGGTGGTTCCTCTATGCAGAGTTATCAGAATAAGGTGTCCATTCCTGGAGGAAAATTGTAAAAGGCATTCCTCCCTGTAGTCTCCTCTGTGGGCTCATCAATTAGAAAAGGGAGCCCAGCCTGGATGGACACAGCCCTGGCCAGGGTGCTTGAATGGGTGGGCCACAGCCTTGCTTCTAAGGATCTTGGTGCCTTAAACCTTGAGGAGCCCAGGTGGAAGTGAAACCTGAACTCATTCACTTGCTACAGTCTATAGGTGGCAGGGGTAGGGGTAGGGTGGGTGCTTTTTGCCTGTGCAGATCTCGTGGAGGGTTTCTGGGCATGGGAGATCCTGTCACTCCGGCCTTCCTGAACCCACAGCTCACTCACCTCCCTGTCAGAGCTAACGTGGCAGAGGTGGCAGTGGTTGGGAGGTGGTTACTGGCTCGGGGCCCTGAAACACTGAGTAATTCCTAGGATGGCTGGGACTGGAGGCACCACTCCAGACACTTCCACGTTGTCTAAAAGTATAAAAAACCCCAACACCATCCAGCCCAAACTGTTGGAGGCAGATCCCTTGGCTCTGAGACAAGACCCATCCCTTTCATGGAAGGAACTTTGCTGGAAAGGTCCGCAATATAGGAAAGCCAGGGTTCTTTTTCTATTTTTTCCAGAGTAGGGAGGGACCAAGTCAGGAGTGAGAGATGGAGGGGGATGGCCAAAGGGAACCTCCTAGCTTTTCCAAAAATTTTTGAATCTGCATTTTCACTCTTGGCGTATAAAGACAAAGGTTTGAGCTTCCTCTCCATCTCCTCCAGTGAAACCGTTGACCACTTTTTCGGAGCCCCCCATGCAGTGTTAGTGCTGCGGACTTACTGAGGAGTGTGAAAGCATGGAGTTCCTGATTTCAGGAGAAACGAGACAAGGTATATTGCAGATCAAATCCTATAAACAAGAACCCAGCATGGCCAACAAAAATAGGCCTTTGCAGCTGCGCTCTGGCTAAGTGTTTATTTATTGGAGAGGAGAAAGGCACAATGAAGAAAAAAGGGAACCATGTCAGGATGTTATTGGAGTCAAGCAGATGGACTGCCTGGAGTGACATGTCTGACTGTGTAGAGCAGCGAGGCCAGCGACTGGGCCAGGGACAGGAGAACATTTGGGATACGGATTTAGAGCCCCCATATCAATTTTGAATTGGATCCCAGGTTTCGGTGCAATTAAAAGCGACTACAAGGCCTTGAGACGAGAAGTGGTATGATCAAATTGTTAGAGCAGTATGGTTTTTATTTTAATTAGGACAAACCACAGGCACCTGGTGGGGAGGTGCGAGGATCAGCAAGGGCAGTAACTCACTAACTGAATCAGTTTAGGAGCTGACAATGTCTCTGTGAAATCGACAAATTCGAGTTGCAGCATGACACTACAGACAAGAGATTTTCTTTTCTTTAATTTTATCTGATTCAGTTACCGTGTTACTTCTGACAGACTTGGGTCGCCGGCTTGTTAGTTTCCCTCCTGTGTGTCCATAAATAGCCAAATCCCCGCGTCTTTATCCACAGCCTCGGTTTAGGCAGAGTGATGAGGAAAAAATGTCCAGATTAAGGATGGCCGGATTTTTTTTCTCTCTCTTTTATTTTGAAACGAAGATATTCATGTTTTTCTTACTTTCTTGTTATCAGCCTATCCCTCTTGGAGGATTTTTAGTCTGAAATCTGAATGTGCTTACCAGCTGGGAAATATTTGACATTTACTTGAGTTTGTCCCTTGGAATTAAAAAAATAAAAATAAAAATTGGCAGCTTTATTAAACAACAAGTCTGCTTATTTACTCCCTCAAGCCCTCCCCAGGTTGTAGGTTCTTTTCAAAGCTCCATGGGACCTCTAACCAGTTCTCTAAAGATAATTTCCCAAAGTGCTGCCTCTGGGCATAGAAAATGCCACGTTATGTTCTGGGTTTATAAAGGCTGAGGAGCCATTTGGTTACATTTGCAGTTTTTTTTGTGTGTGGTTCTGGGTGGTAACACCCTATTGCCAACATTATTCTTTCCTTCTTCTGGGAAGAACCGTCATTGTACTTGGCTTGGTTAACACAAAGGCTCTAAAAAAACGTGAAGCTGATCCCTCTAGTGTCCTTTTGTGAAGACTACAGCACTACAGAGTGCCGAAGGGAGCGAAACAGCAGCAAATTACCGCAAACAATAGCACTTGAAGTCAATCTGGTTTTCAAATGACATTAACAGAAATGACTTACAATGACAATTTTGTGTGCGGTGTAGCATATTTACAAAAGAAAATGTTGGCGCTTTCCTACAATCCACTCACATATCGTGAGTGTGCTGTTGGTTAACACGGTTGGAGGGTGTGTGGTACTGAGAATTATCTGAACAAATAGTAAACAATTGAAATAACACTGGCCAGAGTTATCGGAGATGCAGAGGCAATGAAAACTTGCCTCATTTTCAAAAAGGAATTGACTACAGTGGTTAGGATGGGCTGACTATATTCACAGGCTTTTTCTGGTCATACAAAGAGAAGAGATGGCATACATTTTTACATTCTTTTTCTGTCGCTCCCTGACGTGCAATAAAGAAAGTATGCTATCTTCTTCATTTTTTCTTTGACATTTTCTTCTACATTCAGACATTTATTAAATAGCTCTTCTATTCTAGGCACTGAAGATAACAAAAATGATAAGATAGAGTCATTTTCCTCAATAAACTGCATAATCTCACTGGGAGACAGAGTCTTAAGCAACTACAGTAGAGGTGTATACGAAGTGCTTAGCACTCAGAGGAAATGGTATTAATTATTAGTCTTAGTTAGGAAGGAGGTGAGCTATTTAAACTGAGTTTTGAAGAATGAGTGGGATTTAGAGTCCTCCTATTGGAGACAACTCACGGTTTGTCACATTGGACTACTCCCAAGTTTACTAGCAGTTTCCAAGGAAAGCTACGGCATGGTGGGTGGCTAGTCTTGGAGCTGTGGAGCCTGAGTTCTCAAGCAAAATGCCCCTTGGTTAGTAGTTTCTCCTCCGGTGGGTCCTATTCTTTATGTTAAATAAAAAGAACTACACCTACGCTGTAGAATGTCAACCTTCAGTTTAACGGATATAAATAAAATTTGGAAGCATTGTAAGGATCGGTGTTGGACGGCTGCTATAGGTCTGAGTCCTGAATAGGAAGAGGAACTACTGAGGCAAAGCCACGTGAAGTAATGAAGGCAGGACCAGACCTGCTGTGGGGCTGGGCGCAGACTCCAGGTGAAGGAGTCCAGCTGACTCAGATGACCTCCAGGAGCCTTTCCAGCTGTAAGAACCCATGAGTTAATTATCAGAATTATTATCAAAAGGACAGATTGCTCCAGAAAGAGTCTAGGTTACTGCGCAGCCACTTGAAACCCTGCTACAGTATTTCCACCAGACATTGCCTAACAAATTTGCCCGCAAAAAGATCCCCAACTGACAAGATGATATTAACAGTGATGTTGATAAGGAAGTTCACTGGCTGGAAAACATTGAGGTAGTTTTCAAAGGTTTCTGATGCTTTTGGCTGTAGTTGAGCACATTTTGAGATCATTTGGTTGATCACGTAAAACAGAATCCTCTGCAGTTTAGTATATTTTACCTGCACAGTTAAAATCAAATCACTGTCATAAAAGCTGAAAGCGTATCAAGGGGTTTAAGAAATTGTAGAATGTGAAATTGTGCTGTAATTCAGTGTGGATGTCATATAGTAAGCAAATTGTATTTTACAGGCAGTTAAACTAATATTATTTTGTAAAGACTGGTATATGGAGATTAGCTTTGCATCTTCAGCCTTTTTATTCCGACATTAATCACAATACATGTTGTTGCATCCTGCCAGTGTAAGATAATTTGTATACACGTTCTCAGAAGAAATGGAATCCTAAATTAATTTGGAAATCAAAATTTAAATATTTAAAAGGAAATCTGCATTTTGTTGTGGGTATATCCTTTCATTATAGAAAGGGTAAGGGGAATGGGGAACACACATTATGAAATAGGACATAAATATATCATGTCCTTGATGTCTAAGAATATCTTCACACTTGAATTTCCCTGGGCTCTACCACCTTTGCAGAGGAATGAGGTCATATCAATCACCTGGCATATGGAGTTTGGCCATGGCTCAAATTCACTGGTTCATTTTATTTATGGCTAATGATAAACTTGAGCAGCTTCAAAATGCCCATCTGTGTACCCAGTATTTTGAAACGTGTCTCCTGGAGATGTCTTCAATGTGTAGGGATAAGCAACTTCCCCTGAACCACTACCACACTTCTGCTCACTGCAGTCTCTCTCTGTTTTGCCCAGTGTTACCGTTACCCGTCTAGTGATGCTTAGGCTCGTGTAGGTACTTTAGCCGCAAGCCTGGCACTGCTGATTTTCACTGGGTTGATACAGTTTGTTTAGGGTCCTAGAAGTGCCAACTCTGGTTAAGGGGAGAAGGGAGAGAGGGAAGATGGAAGGAAGAGAACGAGAGGACATATTCTCCCTGATTTTGTTTCATTAAAAGTGCTGCTTATGGCTTGATTTGTTAACAGAGGAAAGCAACCTTTGAAGGTTTTACTTACAGCTCTTTTTCTTTGAGATTCAGGCATATACAGACACACACACACACACACACACACACACACACGCACGCACGCACAGATCAAAATGTATTAGGCCTGGAGTGCTGAATTATTTTTATTTTATTTTCTATACTCGATATTTTCATACTTAATATTTAGAAAAATTGGGTAGGTGTTAATTTTATAGAAAAAAGGAAAACAAACATCTATAACTCAAGGTTCCAGACTTTAGCACATGTCTAAAGACTGCAACACAACAGGGAAGAATAGTCAGTGTAAGATGCTGAGTTAATGATTTTAACAGTTATTTATTGACTCATATGCTGTTGATGTATGAAAGAAATTTGATGGCATCTAAGATACCTAGACAAAAGCCAAGGTTAAAAATGAAAGTTAAAATCCAAAGTAAAGTAAAGTAAAGAGAATGCTTGGGCAAGAAATGAAAGTAATTTACTCTGATAAAAAGAAATTTAGAAAGACTAATGGAAAAAGACCTTGTCACTGAGGAAAATGAGAAGGAAGGAAGCATTCTATCACTGGGTATGTTTCTATCACTGGGTAGTTCTCTGTCTTTATATCCCATGACACTGCATTGTTAAGTACTGCTGGCTTTTTGCTAGCTCACCTAGAGGGCTAAACTAAGAAATCCAATTACTTTTCCAGAAGCTGTAGTGATGACCAACTAAACTGTGGCCCTTGGGGACAGTATTTGTATCCTTTGACAGCAATTAATGAAACCAATAAATCAATTAGTAAAATTAAATTAAGTTCCACCCAGCTGTTTCCACAGCCCATGCATGTGTCACTAAATGCAATTGTAAGGGTGCCCTTGATGAGAAACGGATACAATTCAAGTGATCTTTACTGTCTTTATGTCCTTACTGTCACCCCTTTACAAAATTATAGTTATTCTGCCTTTGCCTTGACTCTGTGTTAAATGAATGTTGCTTGGGGGAGAACTATTGACAGAGGCAACAGCAATACTTTGTCCTGCTAAATGAGAGCTGGTAACACTGGAGGCTGCAGTTCTTCCTGCTTATTCCTTTGTTGGATTTAAGGTGTCTCATTTTTCTTCCAAAATGATCATCATATTTAGACCTTTTTCTTTTTTTCCCATAGGGGAGGCCCCTCTCTTTTCTGCCAATGCTGACTCCTCTAACTTCTGCTTTCTCTACACCATTCTGATTCTCCTTCTTTCCTCACTCGACTGGACTGTCCCTCTGGTCAACCTCATTTTATTTCCCTACTTCCCAACTGTTTCTCTTTCTTCTGCTTCTTTCCCACCTCCACCCACATCAGCGTTCTAACTTCTCCAGAGACTCTCCTTTACATTGTGAATACATCATAACAATTGCCTCCCCGTTATTGAATTTAGTGTCGTTTCACTTCCCTTGACCCTTTCTTTGATGTCTCTCCAGGCTTGGACCCCATTGACTAATCCCTCCTTCTTGAAGTGGTTTGAGATTAGCCATGCTACGTACCAGGTCCTCTCTATACCTCTCCGCATATGCCTTCTTTATTGCTTTCATTAATTCTTACATTCACTAGTTCCTTTTCCATATGCATTAAATATTTATTAAGTACCCACTTTTGGAAGGTCCCTTTAGGTCCTAAATATAAAGATAAATAAAACACGGTCTTGAGCAACTTGCAGGACAGTGGAGGAGGCAAAATGAGCAAATAGCTATTGTATGTCAAACTAATAAAATCCCCTGCCACAAGAATACAAAGGGTAAAGAGAATGATTTTCCCTGGGTGATAAAGGGAAAGACAACACAGATGACACCTATGCTGAATGACCAGGGTAAAAAGAAGAGAAATGTCATTTCAAACATAGGGAACAGTATGTGAACAGACTGGAGCGCATGATCTGATCTGAAATAAGAGTCTGGTGACTTGACTTTGAGAGTATTATTTGTGATTGATAATACTGAAAAGGTGACTTGTGGCTGACCTCTGAAGAGCTTTGAATGCTGGACTGGAGAGTTTAAACCTTTTCGCTGGAAATGTGTGAGCTAAGATTTTTGGGCTGATGCTTACGACCTTAAATGAGCTGCAGAAGACACATGTCAGCTGTGAGGGGAAACGGTTTGGAGCCTTGTGTTTGTGAGACCATTTAGAAGCTTATTTCAATGGTCTCAGAGAAAACTGGTCGGGAGTTGAACCATGGTAGCTGCAGTGGGAATGGATAATAGAATATTTTGTGTGGGCAAGATGGGTGAAAGATAGTGCTGATTTGATGTTGAGGACTGGAGATAGAGAAACAATTTAAAGATGACTCTGACATTTCTGAAATAACTTTTAGATACTGTCATGCCTCTGTTCAAATACTTCAGTACTTTCTCACTGCTTCATTTCAGTGTTTGAAAAACAGTTTGGATATCAATTAAAATTTATTTGGTTATAAGTGAAAGAAATAAACTCTGGCTAGTCAGTCTAAAAAAATAAAAAATAAACACAACAAAGAATATTAGAAGGATGATAAGGTTATTTCAAAAAAAAAGAATTGCAAGAAAGATTTGACTAATCCAGCACTGGATTTTGGATATCCAGAAATCAAAGTAGTGACAGATATCTGAGCATAAGGAATTTATGAATATTTTCTCTAGAATTCTCATTCCTGATCCCCTAGTCTCCTGATTACTCAATTCATATCTGTATCTCCTTGGGATATGACTAAACTGACCTGGGTCAGTTGTTTTCCCAGATTCATTCAACTATGACTATTGTGGGAAAGTCAGACAGTACAGCTCTCACTACTAGAAGCCATGTCGTTGTATGTTGTGGTCAATTCCTCTCCAGGCCCCCGAGAGAGAAGCCTCTGTAAGCTACACTGATACATTATCAGAGTTGTTGGCTTTTCCATGTTCTCAATTGTTTTGAGATACGGACTCACTTGAGAATCTGATGAGAACTTACAGCTCCCTTTCCAGAAAAAAATGCACAATCACAAAAATACAGAAAGGGTTTTATAGCTGTTTTGAAAATTATGGACGAACCCAGGTTCAGACACTTTTGCCTGAAAAATAAAGTCTACATTGTTCAGCCTGACTTTCCTAGGCTGTGGTGATGTGGTTTCTAAGGGCCTCTCCCAGGTTTTACACCTCGCTCCTTCTCTCTTCAAACACTCACAGTTAAAAAACAATTATCTTCTCAACTCGAAATCTTTCATCGCGCCATTTCTTCTCTCTATAAGGGATGCCCAAATCCTCTTATCAAAATCTTATTCATCCTTCAATGGCTGAACTGAAAACCTGTTCCTTTTATGAGGAGCTCTTTGACTCATCTGTCAACACAGGGGCCCTCCCGCACTTCTTGTCAAACATAATACTTCATACCTAGTTCTCATGCAGCGTTAATTATTTTCTTCTATATATATATATATATATATATATATATACAATTTCTATGTGACTTATCTCTGCTCTTAGATCCTAAGATCCCCAGAAAGAGGACCTGGGTGCCATTTAGCTCTGGGCCTGCACATCAGTGTTCTCGGCCAGCACGGAGCGCTCAGAAATGCTTGTCACACAAATGAAGGGCTGCTTACTGGGTGGGAAAGGGACCCTGTCTAATTTTATCTTGCTTGTTCTTTTACAATCTCTTCTTTTCAAAGCTGTTTTCCTTTTTATTAATAATCATTTTCTTGGGCATTATGATTTTATCTCCGCTTTCGGTAAATCCTGTCACCTGTTTTTTTCAGTTTCTCTTGGAGATAAATTTTCCCCTTTCAGCTTAAAAAAATTATTAATATTAATTTGAATGACTTTTGTTTTCATTTGTTCTGCAGCCCACAGCCTTTACTTTGGCCTCATTAGTCACAGGACAGACAATTCTGATCAATTCAGAAAACGCTCTCTCTTCATTGATATGCATTGTTTTCAGATTTACTAATGGGTGCTGGAAATTCACAGAAAACAGTGTCTAATATTTATATTTTAGGCAGCAGCATTTAGTTCATTCCCACGTCACTTCAGTATTTTCACTTGCTTAAAAAAACAATAGATTTAAAAATCACCATTAAAATATTTAAATGAACTTTAGCTGAGTGAAAAATTTCCTTCTCTTTGTTTGAAGTGCAAAACCACACTCGCAAAATGGCCCAATAGGAATCCTTTCTTGATGTGGACTATTTTCCGGTAGGAATTGGGGTGGGGTAGGGGCTTGCTGTGCATGGAAGAACAGCATCCTCTACTGGTGACAGAGGCTTGGGAAGTCTTCTGAGTGTGGATAGCCAACAAAGCTTTGGAAAATTCTTGGCTGGCATGTTCACAGATTGGGAAATCAATTCAAGATTTCTTATGCTCATTACCCATGATATTACTGAAACTTAATTAACTTTATACCATTGAAAATCAGCAATAAATCTTCCTTTCTTTCCCTTCTCCACCAGGACTTTTCTAATTGTTAAGAATTAATCTTACTCTTAACTCCTTTGGAAATTCTCATTATGCAAAGTTTTCATTATGGTTCCATAACAATGTACTTTGGTTTCAATGGAGCGACTTGATGTCATCATTATTGTCAAATATTTCCTTAGAAACCAGCACCGATGGTGTGCCTGGGGTCTTTACATGGCTGCTTTGTAAGGGAGGTGATCTCATATAATGATGTCTTCTTGGTATTCACAAGTCTTTGGCCAAGGTCCACAACCAACCGTCATGAAATAAAATTTCCATCTGTAGTAAATATGTGTGAAAATGAGTATATCTTGTGTATATTTTTAAAACGTGGTACTTGACATTCTCTTCTATCTAATTGGCCCGGGTTGCCTTCTTCTACCCTGGCTGCCTAAACGGGAACACGCTCACCCCAAATTGCAGGCATTCTTATGCTATTTATGGGATTTTTACAAAGTGGCGTCTTTCTGGGACAAGAGGGAAAATAAGGTGAGATAGAGTTAAGGACAAATAATCAGTGGGCAAGTAAATGGATTTCTTTTAAATTTGCAAACGGATTTTTATGATATTTATGAATTGTAAAACCTCACCCATCCATCTCTGTAACTGTCAGGTGCACACAGTTCTTTGTTGTCATGAAATTGACAAGGTCCCCAAAATGACCTCTGCTGTACGAAGGGCCACGGAAAGAGGTGAGAACTCCAGGAGTCTCTTCAATAGACCTGCTCCTAGGGAGGTCCGTGTCTGGGAATTTTCATATGATTTTAATGGCTGGGCAGTTTCTTTCATTAGTGTGCATCAGGGCCATGGCCCATGGGGTTACTTTCTATCTCTGGCCCACTTAGAAACAAAGAGGGTCCCAGGATCTCATCAGTGCATTCCCTGAATGCAAAATTAGTTCCAATGTAATGCATTTAGCTTCAAGAATGATACCTATTTTTTCTAAGGAGGCCTAAAACAGACCTGAACCAAGTCCGGGTTTACCAACTTTTTTTTGCTCTATTTTACACGGAGAACGCTAATCTCTAGTAACTAATATCCACATATATTCTTTTGCATTGCAATCATGATTATATCCACTTACAGTTCTATATTCTGATTTCTTTATGATGGAGCAATTAGCATTAAATCATCCTTGAGCTTATTATGATTACAATGGCTGCTATAATCATAGTTAGTCATAACTATAATTATCATCACAAATATAGTGGCTATTAAACTAAATTTTAATAACTCACTCTATCATTAATATAATTGTTATTGTTAACTTCATGCCCTTTTAGAGACTTCATTATAATGAATGACTGACAGAGAAGTGAAAATATGAATCACAAAGAACAGAAGAAGAAATCCTAATTCACATGTTAATGAACTAAGTACCAAAAGTTTACTTATAGATTTGTAGTTTGAAACTCAAACAGTCTTCTTAGCACTAAAGAATGATCTCGCGTTTTCCAACTAGCTTCTGCCTCCAAGCTCTTTAAGTCATAATATGTTTTAATATAAAACTAATAGGATGAGCAAGAACTAGAGGTTGGGGACAGAATCAACTTTTGTCGTGCAATGGGTAGACAGAGAAAGAATATTCTTTTGCTGGAGACCAGGCTGACCATAGGCAAAACTGAGCAATAACTGAAGTTTTCCCTCACCTTCAACCTTTGGCGTGTCTTTTCGGGTACCTTTAGCTAAGTCCTCTCTGGTGAAATTTCACCTAAAAGTGATGCCAGGTGGTGGAAAATGGCTATTTTCTGGAGGAAATGAATGCACACGTTGGGAACAGGCCTGCACCAGCACGCCTGGGGCTTGTCCTTGGCTATAGCCGGTCTTTCTTCCTCCCCTTGTTCTCAGCACCTGAGGGTGCAAGGCATTTGGGAAGCACCTCCTGCAGGCATTGTAAAAGCTTTGGGGGTATCAGGGAAGAAGTCTAGAGCTTAGCAACCTTTCGTGCCACTGTTTGTCCTTCACCGTTAAGTTGTCATTAGCGATTCTGTCTCCACAGTCTCTCCTGTGGTTGCTCTCTACTGGCCATTCTTACGCGAGACCAGTCACACTTCGATGCAAGCTTTTCCGCCGCTAGCCGGAACCATTGCAGTGGGTTCCTGTGCTTCCACACTCTGCTCTTGACCTTCCCAATCTGTCACCCAGTCTTTTCTTGCCGTTATTTCCCTGGACACATTTATTGATCATGTACTATATTCTCAACACTGTGCTATAAGGCATTATTCCTCTGTCTAAAAATCTTTACAGCTCTCTTCTGCCTGTGAAATAATTTCCAAGTTCCTTGACAAGATGCTCTAAGTTCTAACCTTAAACTGCTTTTCCAGCATGCTTTGTTTTTCACCCTGTGCCTCAGTGATGACATGGTTCTAGTTCTCTAAACGTAACACATATTTTCAATCTTGTTAGATTTGCTCATGCTGTTCCTCTACCAGGAATGTTTCCTCATTAGTTTTTTGTAAAATTCTTGTTAATTCTTTAAGATCAAATTAAGATTTACTTTTCATGAAGTATTTCCCTATTGCTCCACCTCTTCTTGACCTAAATTTAGGATTAGTGATCCTTTCCAGTCTCCTTTGCTTATAACTCTATAGCTATTTCTTTTCTTTTCTTTTCTTTTTTCTTTTCCTTGGCTTTTTTTCTTTTGCTTTCTTCTTCCTTCCTTCCTTCCTTCCTTCCTTCCTTCCTTCCTTCCTTCCTTCCTTCCTTTTCTGTCCTCATCCAAGGATATGTTTATTGATTTTAGAGGGGGAGGGGAAGAGGGTGGGGGGAGTGGGGAGAGAGAGAGAGAGAGGGAGAATCCTTGATGTGATAGAAAAACATTGATCAGTTGCCTCTCGTATGCCCCCCCATACCAGGGATTGAACCTGCAACGTAGGTATGTGCCCTGACCAGGGATCAAGCCCACAATGTTTTGGTACAAGAAAATGCTCCAGTTAACTGAGCCAACTAGCCAGGGTTAGCAGCACCTCATTTGACATGCATTTGTGAGTTACCCACGATGTGCCAGGCACTATTGTAGTTATGAAAGAGGAATTACACAGACAAAGACCCTATCCCCCAAGGAGCTTATATTTTAATATATTGACCTGAAAAACCAGAATAACAGATTTGTCATTTACTTGAAAAACAATGGAGAGGGAAGCAGGTTTAAAAATAAAATCCAAAGTTTGGTTTTGGACTTACTAAGTGTGAAATGCTATTGGAGTTACACACCGGAGCATGATGTAGGTAAATGGATATATGATATCAGCGGGAAAGGTATATGTTTGGGAATCACTTGTGTCGTGAAGGAATGTTAAAGTCATTAGAATGGATGACAGCGAAAAAGAGAAGAGGTGTGAGAATTCCAACTTGGCGACCCTTGGAGGCTGTAAAGATGGGGGAAAAGCAAGCACAGTAGACTGGGGGCAGAGACCAGAGACTAGGAGGGGACCCCGGAGACAGAGCTAATTGAAGAAGGCATTTCGGAAGGGAAGGTAGTGCCAAATTGTGTCAACATCAGTGTTGCTGACTTAAAAATTTGCCTTTGGATTAACAATGATCTGGTCAATGGGGACTCATCATTGATAGATGCGTGAGGTCAAAGCCTGACAGAAGTGAGTTGAATGACACGAGAGGAAGTAGAGGCAACAAATGTAGACAATTATTTCTAGTGCTGAGGGGAAAGGGAGGCAGAGAGGGAAGTGGCTAGAGGAGGCGTAAGTGGAAACCCTGCATTTAGTTTCACGGTGATGGACTGATCCAGTAGAGACAGAAAACGTGATAACACATGAGAGAGGGGGTGCAATTGCAGCAGCAGTGTCCTTCAGCGTGTAAGAGAGGGGCTGGCTCGAGTAGGAGCACCGGCCAGTTAGCCACTGTAATGGGAGAGGAGTCAGGGTGGATGGACCCAGATGCCAGTATCACGGTGAAGATGCTGATGGTGGCAGCACTTCTGGAAATTTGATTCTCACCACCTTTCCATCCCCTCTGAGTGAACCAAGAAGCCAGTTTATTTAAGAGTGACAGGTACAAAAGAGGCTTAAAAAAAAGATTTGAGGAGAGAATAGAAAGAGGGAAAGAGCGATCTAGGAAAGAAGAATTTATCTTGCTTGCATTCTTCAATTGGTTTTTGTCTATTTTTTCCAACTGAACTCCCCCCACCCCACCAACTTTCTGGCAAGGGTTCTTCCTCAGAGAAGGGGCTTGAAGGTTTTTGGCCACATCAATAGACTGAAAACTCTTCTCTTCATAGCCTGGGCCAAGGGGTTCATGGCTCAAGGCCATTTCAGAGGCTTCAACTAATTAGACTATTCTCTCTTTTTAAATAGATCATCAATCCCTTCCATCTTTCTGCATTTGGAACTAGGAATTCAGAATACTTGCATCCGAGCCACATTTTGTAAAAATATGTTTCTGTTGACATCAGATAAAAGTTGAGTTGTGAAACATATCTCTTCAGCAGATTAAGCGAGCTTCCAAAAATGTTCTTTGTTGTGGGATATGCTACCAGATGGGAAACTCTGGGCTCTGGGTATTAACAGTGTTCTGGTGATTGCAGAAAAATAACTTCATTTTGTGTAAGCAAAATGAACATATATATGTAAAACAGGACGTAATTGTAAGTAGATATGCAAATAAGAGTGAAACACATAGTTAAGTTGTTTATGGTTTAGAGAAATGGAAACGGAAAACGATTGCTTGTTAATTAAGCAGAACATATCTAGAAAATACTGTCTCAACTACTTAGTTTCCCCGATAAGGTTTTAGGCACTTCACTGGCAAGTAGAAGAATATCTGATACATTCTCAACCCTCAAAGATGTTAGTTTTAAAGAAAAGTTTTTGTTATAAAGCTTGGGAAAACTGCTGTGATGTAACGTGTGGCAGCAATTCTGAAAGCAAAAGAAATCTAGTTTGAACTGAATGAGTCAGGGAAAGCTTCCTGGAGGAGGCAAGCCTTGTACAGTGAAGAACTCATTTCTCTGAGTGGGACTTTCGCTTGGAGGGCTTAGATAAAGAGCTTTTGCTTGGAGGACTCTCTGGTTTTCAGCTTCTGTTGTTCTGGGTTTGCTTCCTGTTTATTTTCTATGTGTGTAAATCATTTCCCTTTAACTAAAGTGTTTGTCACTCAAAAAAAATGTGGTGAAGGATTACTGACCCCTATGGTCAATGATGGTGTCTGCCATTGAGAAAATTATAATGAATGAAGACTGGTTGTTATGCTTCCTTTTTGGCTTTTAATACCCCTTTAATAGAGTGTTTTTACTTCTTCTTGCTGATCCACATATTAATCTTTTTCTTTCTTTAGGAAAAGTAACCATCATGGTAGCCCCGTAAAGATACTCGTATAAAGTTCTTATTCAATAAGGCTCCACGCTGCTGCTCAGTGGGGAAAGTTGAGGTGTTGCATGGGGTATCTATGGGGTGTGCCCCGGGGGCACCTGTTTTGAGTTTAGTGTCTGAGCAAGAGGTGATTCTCCTTCTGAAATGGGCTTTGCCTCCTCTGCCCACTGCAGAAGAGGCTCACAGGTGACAGGGTTGGCTGCGCCAGATTCTGGGCTCTCAGGAATTGAGGGACAAAGGACAACTGCTGCACTTCATTTAGCACATAGTTGTCAGTTATTTATTATGTACCAGGCACTAATATAGACGTGGTAGATGAATGAAAGAATGACACAGGCAAAGGCCCCGCCCTCCAGAAGCTTGTATTGTATTTTCAGAAGACAGACAATAAGCAAATAAATAGGAAAATACATAACATGGCACGTAGTGATTGTTGCTATGAAGAAAAATAGAGATCCATGAAGCACAGAGTAATGGGGTTGGTGGGGCTGGGGGACAAGGGGTTTTGTTTTGGTTTGGCTGATTAGAGAAATCCCCCCGGATAATGTGAAATTTGAGCAGAGACATGAAGAGAACAAGGAAGTGTGGAGCATGTGCGTATATGGAGAAGCTCACGCACGTGGGGGAAAAGGCAAGCGACTTACGAGGCTCGGAACTCCAGGGCGGAAAAAGGGCGCAGGCGCGGAGGGTAAGGGTCTGCAGGAGGCGGTTCTGGCTGGTGTGGGGAGCCTGACATGTGAGACTCATAGAAACAAAAGACAGTTGGACGCAGGACTCTCTCCTTAACCACGTGGACTAAGAGTTTCCTCCTACATTACGGAGAGAAGCTGGTCTACAGCCCCTGGCTCTGCCGTTCTCAAAAAGTCCCGCTCTCATTTTCACAAGATCCTGCAGCCAAAACTGCCTTCCTGCTACTAACTGTCGTACAGCCTACTTCAGAGAACTGGGATGAAGACCACTTCTTCACCATGAGCCTCAGAGTCTTGGAGAATCCAGTTCCCGCCGCCTGCCAAGCTCTCTTCTTCTGTTAGGTCATCCCCTCCTCGTGCCTGTCTCCTCTAACTTGGTCTTTTGATTTCTGATGCCCCGTTTGGACCCTAATCACCAAGAAAACTCCATAATTTGCTTCTCCTTTAGGTCTTAATGTCAATCAACTTCACCTTCTCAGGAAGACCTTCCTGGACCACCCCTGTCAACATCACTGTATTTGTTTCCATTACAGCTTTGAATGTTCAGAGGGAGAGAAACATCAATGTGTGGTTACCTCTCAAGCGCCCCCTACTGGGGACCTCGCCCGCAACCCAGGCGTGTGCCCTGACTAGGAATCAAGGCGGCAACCCTTTGGTTTGCAGTCTGGCACTCAATCCACTGAGCTATACCAGCCAGGGCTAAATTAGTTAATCTTTCTTAGTTAAACTGAAACTTCAGCTCTGTGAAAACAGAGACTTGTCTTGTCTATGTTCTAGTATACCTGATGACCTGTCAGGATGCCTGGCACAGAGGAGTAATCATATATTAACTATAAATATCGGTTACATGAGAGAATCAATACGGATACCCTGACTGTGGTGGGCCCTGCATAATGATTACAGTCAAGATTCTGGTGGGTAAAATCAGGTACGCAGTATCCTTAATGAATTCTACCTTAACAAGTCTTATTTTTGTCTGGGTGCTACATTACATCTTCCAGGTTTGATCCAGGGACCCCTTTTTATTCCAATGGAGAGGAATAATGGGGTTCAGACTATTTTTATTTTAATGTCTACCTCTAGCGTGTCTGAATGAATTGAATGCAGACTCACTGCGGAAGTGCTTGGGGAAAATGTACTGGCATTTTGAAACTATGAGACTCAGATTTTGTTTAAACGAAGCATTGTTCAGGCGTTCATCAGATGACAGTATGAGAAATGATTGCTCCATTCTCAGCTGTCAGGCAGACTGATTCCAGAGTCACTGAGACACGGGGCGGGGGGTGGGGGCGGGTAGAAGGATGAGTCTGTCTGTCTGCATGGAGAGCAATGAACTATGAATGCACTGGTTCCTCTAGAATCTGGTAAAAAAAATGAAATCTGATTTTGTGTTTATTCAGTTGCCGAGAAAGAAGATAGCTGTAACAATAATCCATTAGAGACAGACTTTTGACTCGAGCACTTTCTTGCTTCTGTGAGCTGTGACTTGAAGTAGGAAATTCTCCCTGACCTGCCCCCTTGCCTCCGGCCCTTCTCCCGTTGGGGCCGGTCAGTTGACCTGCAGAGAATAAAATCCAGGCCCCTGGGCTTTCACCAGAGGGGGTGGGAGAGGAACACAGCCCAGGAGAAGAGGAGGTATGTTTTAAAAGAATGTAAGCAAATTAATATCAGTCTTTCAATTGCCCTATTGACAGAAAAAATATTGCTACATTAGAAAATCACCTGTTTGTAAATAGTGAGATGAATATAAAATAACGAATGAAGAGAAATAGAGCTTCTGTTTCTGCATAGGCAACTGGTATGCAGAGAACACCGATACCCTCAGCTCTCTCTCTCACCTGCATATTGTGGAGATGAGAATAGTCATGTAATTGGGTCTGAGAAAAACAACAACAAATAGTCATGGAGGCCACACTATGTGCTGCTTCTTCTATTTTTTTTCAAAGTGAAAGCAATTCAGCTTCTCATTATTCTTGCCAAATGGTGTTTAACATTAAAATGAAAGCTTTGTCATTTTCACAGCTCAGTTTGGTTAACCCTAGGGCCCCCCTTCCTCCTCTATCGCTAGAGATGACTACACTCTCTCATAGGGTAGCCAGTAGCCACATGTGGTGATGTAAATTTAAATTAATTAAAACTTAACACAATTAAAAATTCATTTCCTTATAACTTTAACCACAAGTTTAATAGTCACAAATGGCTACTGGTTACTATGTTGAACGATGCAGGTATGGGGTATTTTCATCACCACTGAACATTTCATTTTATTATTTTTTAAAGATTTTATTTATTTATTTTTAGAGAGAGAAAGAGAAGGAGAGAAACATCAGTGTGTGGTTACCTCCGCTGCATCCGCTACTGGGGACCTGGCCTCCAAGCCAGGCCTGTGCCCTGACTGGGAATTGAACTGGTGACCCTTTTGTTTGCAGCACTCAATCAACGGAACCACACCAGTCAGTACTGAAATTTTTCTTAAAATAGCACTGCTAGAGAAGTTAAAGGCATATGTTGGTAGGCAGCATGGTACAGGAGAGAATTTTTTAATGTATTTTTCTTTTTTTAGCCAGGCAACCAACCAAATGGGAGAAGATATTTATGAACGACAGCTCTGACAAGGGGTTAATATTCAAAATATATAAAGAACTCATACAACTCAACACTAAACAAGCAAAAAATCCAATTGAAAAGAAAAATAAAAAAGGACACTTCTCCCAAGAAGACATACAAATGGCCAACAGATATATGAAAAGATGCTCAACTTCACTAGTTATTAAAGAAATGCAAATCAAAATCACAATGGCCTACCACTCACACCTGTTAGAATGGCTATCATCAATTAGACAAGTAATAACAAGTATTGAAGAGGTTGTAAAAGAAGCCCTCATTCACTGCATGCCGGGTACATAAGCAATTTTGACGCAGCACCATCTGCTGGGGACCTTTAAGAAAAGAAGTGTTTGTTTCCATGATTTAAAATCAAATGAGTCTTCATTTAGCATTTTGAGATGCTTGTGTTTGTTCCTAAGCCAGAAAGGAGAAAGAACTAGAACTTTCCTAGAAATGAGCAAAGAAATGTATGTGTGCAGTTTCTAGACACACTGGAAAAACACTGGAGACGGTTACTCTCCTAAATCATTAGAATTGTTTAACTTCTCTTTCTATTGTCTGGCTGTGTAGAAGTTCCCCCTTGTATGGAAAGTTACCCTGACTGAACCTTACACAGTCCCTTCAACTAGATTAACAGGCAAGTCCTTTAAAATGTTTTCTGGACCAGTTGAGGAAGGAAGAGAGTGATACCTTCCAGTGCAGGTGGAAGGAGTATGTATTTTCAAAGTCTTTGTTATCTCTGTCATGAGGACCACCCAGGTATTAAAACAAGGAATTCTTTTTTTGTGTGTTAAAATTTTATTTTATTTGTTTCTAGAGAGAGGGGAAGAGAGGGAGAGAAACATCAATGTGTGCTTGCCTCTCAAGCATCCCCTACTGGGGATCTGACCTGCAACCCAGGCATGTGACCTGACTAGGAATCAAACTGGCGACCGTTTGGTTCGCAGGCTAGCTCACAATCCACTGAGCCACAACAGCCAGTGCTAGAAGCAAGGAATTCTTTATAATGCAAATTATGGGACTTGGGATTCCTAGTATAAACAAAACAAAAAGTTCTACCGTCAATGAATCGTCTTAGCAGTCAGTGGTGCCATTATGCACATGGTTTTTCCCCCTAAGGCAGTATTGATAATGTTAAATTTAGTGAAATTTGCTGCATCTGACTGTTTTGGGGCTCTTTATAAACTGTTCTGCCATAAGTACACCCCTTTTAGTTTGTTCAAAGTCATGATAATGGTGCAAAGTGTTACAAGCAAAATAGAAACAGACTCATAGATAGGGAGTAGGCTGACAGCTCTGTGGGGAGTGGGGGTATCAGGGGATACAGGAATTGAGCAGAAAGGTAAAAGGACACAGGGACATGGACAACAGTGTGGTGAGTGGAGTGGGGGGAGGGTGTAGAAGGGGGATAAATGGTAATGGAAAAATACAATAAAAAAATAAAATCTGTTTTTCTGCCTCTGCAAAAAAAAAAAAAAAAAAAAAAAAACCCCGAAAAGCAAGCTAAAGGAATCCTCTCTTCTCCCACAGTCCTTCCTGGTGGTGGCAGTAATCACAGTGGTGGTAGTACTGATAATAATCACTATTCTACTGGTGCTGCTGTGATTCCACGAATCCCACTGCTGACTATTTTTGTTATATCATTAATCACACTGGTGTTGTATATCAAGGGCTTTAAATATACATCTAATGCTTATATTGTGTAAGGTGAGTATTGTTACTTTCATTTTATACAGAAGAAAACTAAAGCTTGGAAAAGTTTATCTACTCAAGCTAGAAAGTTATTGACCTGGAATTTGATCTTAAATGCATCTGCTTCCCAAGACCACACTTCGGCATAATTCTTTATCCCTTATCTGCTACTCACAATTTGCCATAACCCTGTAACCCCTACCTGCATAGAATAAACACTAAGACATGCACAGCCCAAGGAGTGTGAATTTCTATATAGGAAGCCCGAATGGTTTCCAAAATGGTCTGTTTCCTTTGTGTTCACTGACTCTGGCTTGTCTCAAATACTTCAAAATTATCTTAATGTCATTTCAAAGGCAATTGAGGAAGCATCCATGGAGATAAATTACGCCCGCAGCCTGTTGCTGAATGCGTATTAAGTTCTATTCATGGATTTCCTAGCAACCGGAGCCCAATGACGCACGGAGTCAGTGAGCTTGCGTTATATTCATCTAAAGAAATTAAATCACTTGGATTTTATTATTAATATTTTTAGAAATCCTCGCTAGATTAGCTGTTTAAAATGCATTGTTATCTGAGTCACAATCAGCAGCTGGTCCCAGTCACATCAGATGTCACCGAGGACTCTGTAATTTTCACAAATGCTCTACTGAGAGATTATCTCCATTTTAATATTTTTGACAATTAAGAATTTAGTTGGGAAAGGAGGAAATTAAAAAGAAAAAGGATGTTCTAGCAGCTTGTGATCTTGGCAAAGTTTTCAAACTTGAGACAAACATAATAGAAATAAGCAGTAGGCATACTGGTAAGAGGAGACAACAAGCTAGCTAGGTTGGCAGGCTCGTTTGCCTCGAAGGGACATGCTGAAACTGAAGAACATAATTTTTACACACCTAGCTCTTCACTGACATTCTGTAATGGTGGCGGCAGAATATCTTTTCATATTAGGGTTCACAGAACACCCAAGTTTTTTTTTTCATGGCTCCAAGCAGCCTAGAGTGGTGCATGCTTCTCACAAATTTCTCTCAAGTTTTATTTTGTGTTTTATTGACACACAAGTCAAATCTGTATGTGGTCTGCTGTAGTGGCATGAGCATGGCATGCAAATGTGAGGTCAATCATACATATGTACACAAGACTGACCATTTAGGATTGTCAAAAATTTAGGCATCTTGTTTCTGACCTTTAATTCTTTATATGAAATACCTCTAAGGCATTGAGACTTCTTAAATAAACACATTTGGATTAGATATCCAAGTGAATGAATGGGCACTCAATCTAATGATTCTACTTTGCTTGGATTTTTTTTTTTAACTGAGATTTTATTTATTAGAACAATTTCAGGCTCACAGTAAAATTGAGATTTTCCATATACCCTTTACTGCTGCCCATGCATATTCTCCTCCCTTATAAGCACCCTTCACCAAAGTGATACATTTACTACCATTGATGAACATGTATTGATACATTATAATCAGTAAAGTCCACAGTTTACATTAAGGTTCACTCTCGGTGCTGTACATTCTATAGGTTTGGACAAATAAATAATTGACATGTGTCTATCATAATGGTAGCATACAGAGTATTGTCACTACTCTGAAGATCTCCTGTCCTCAGCCTGTTCATCCCTCTCCACTCTTCAAACCCTGGAAACCACTGATCTTTTTAATTGTCTCCATGGTTTTGCTTTTTCCAGAGTATCATACAGTTGGAATCACATAACGTGTAGCCTTTATGAATGGCTTCTTTCACTTACTAATATGCATTTAAGCTCCCTCTATGTCTTTTCATCGCTTGATAACTCATTTGTTTTTAGCACTAAATAATATTCCACTGTCTAGATATACCACAGTTCATTTATCCATTTACCTCCTGAAGTGCATCTCGGTTGCTCCCAAGTTTTGGTATTTACGAATAAAGCTGCTATAAGCATCCTTGTGTAGGTTTTTGTGTGGACATGTTTTCAACTCCTTTGGGTAATACCAAGAAGTTGAATTGCTGGATTTTATAAGACTATTTTTAGTTTCTAAGAGACTGCCAAACTATCTTTCAAGCTACCTGTACCATTTTGCATTCCCACCAGCGGTGAGAGTTCCTGTTGCCTCACTTCCTCGCCAACATTCGGTGTTGTCAGTGTTCCAGGTTTTAGCCCTTCTAATAGATATTCAGTGGCATGTCATTGTTGTTTTAATCTGCATTTCCCTGATGACTTATGATGTGGAACATCTTTTCATATGATTATTTGCCATCTGTGTATCTTATTTGGTGAGGTGACTGTTAAGGTCTTTGGTCATTTTTTAAATCAGGGTGTTTGTATTCTTCTTGTTGAGATTTAAGAGCTCTTTGCATGTTTTGGATAACAGTCCTTGATAAAAGCATATAATGTTAAATCAGAATTCAAAAAAGGCATAGATCTAAGCATACAGATCTAGGTTCTTCAGGATAACCCCTGACTTTGACCTGTGCCTCACCCCGCTGTGAGTTTGGATTATGGCTAGTTGAGGGGGCCAGGTGCCAGGACTGATGTGTATGAGTACTGAAGCCACATTTGTCAGAGCTTCTCCCTCATGGTAAATTCAGGGTATGAGCTGTTCTCTGCCTAATTTCCTTTGCCACCAAAAGCCTGACAGGTCTGAAAGGTTTCTTGAGAACACTGGGGCCACCATGGTTGTGGTGGGCAATCACAGTGCTTCCACTCCTTTTAACCAGAAGCTTGCCAATTCTTCTACATGTCTCTTTTCTGGTGATTTAATTTTTAAAAATGCAAAACATTTGGAAACCACTTCTTTATAGCTGATACCAGTGACTCATTTTCTCGTTTTGAAGAGTTTGGAATGATGGCTTGCTTGTTGAGAGAAATGAGCGATTTTCTGACTTTCAAACACTACTGCACTCTCCAAAATCACTGATTATTCATGGATTTCATTGCAGTGCCAGTTTAACATTTCACATTAACGACCACCTGTTGCCAGATGGAAAAGTAATGATGGGGTCCAGTGAAGTATGCCCTTACCAATGCAGCACACGGCTCACAGGGCTGCTTTGGGAAAACAGACTTCTCTCTGAGTGTTTTCGGCAAAGATTAATTATTTTGGAATGAATCTGCCAGTTTTCCTCCAAGTGGCTAAATGTCAATAAACTTGAAATAATTTGTCTTCCTATTGATTTTGATATTAGTGCAAATTCACGTGCATGTATGTTTATGAGTAAAGATACCAATTCAGAGGGACTTAAGAAAGTCTCAGGGAAAGATTGATCTATACATAAAATGCAATTTTGGATTTGAGCCATTAGAGCAGTTATCCTCAGGGCTGTCCGTGTAGCTTTTCTTTGACAGTATATGTGGGAATAAGTGAAACCATGATTCATTGCTGAAAAAGGGAATCTAGGAGACGGAATCTGGGCGGCCCTGCTGGGGGCAAGAGAAACTCTACCAGCATTTGCTAGGCAAAGCTGGTGAAAGAAGCTAGAGGAGAATAGTGAAAATCCAGTGCTTATTTGACTTCTAAAATTTACCCAGACCTTTTATGAATTACATCTAAGTTTCAAAAAATTCTTTAGAATGAACTCAGAACTTCAGATCTTAATCTTGACCACATATAACTTCTTATTTTCTATTGTTTTTACATGTAATCCCACCATTCATTTGAATGTATTGGTTGTTTTTATAATATTCATCTTCTAATCTTCATATTCTTGACATACAGAAATATTTAACTCCTGCCTTAGCTTGTAAATATCCAGAATTATTGGTTCTTAAAAAATTATAAAGCAGCCCTGGCTGGTGTGGCTCAGTTGGTTGGGCATCATCCCACAAAGCAAAAGGTTGCTGGTTTGATTCCAGGTCAGGGCACATGCCCGGGTTGCTGGCCAGTCCCTGGTTGAGGTTTGTGCAAGGGAAAACCAATCAATGTTTCTCTCTCACATCGATGTTTTTCTTCCTCTCTTTCTCCTTCCCTACCTTTCTCTTTAAAAATAAATAAATAAAATCTTTTAAAAATTATAAAACAAATAAGCATCTAATATACTGTTATTTTTTGTATCACTAATCCCTTTAATAATTTCTGCATCTCTATTATGAAGTTGTAATAATTGTGTTCTGCCATTTTTACCTTGTATTAGTATATATCTCCATAAGTTATAACCCACGCATATATGATTTAAAAACCTATATAGTACATGGTCATATTAATAAATCTTTTTTGCTTAGCCATAATAAGATTTTCTTAAAACAAAGATTAAATGATAATATTCATAAAGGGTTTCGTCCTCTAGCCTTCACAGTACATGCTAAATAAACATTTATTAAGTAACCAGACTTACTGTTGATAATTTGTGTTGTTTAATATTATTGCATTATAAATAGTACTTCAGTAACTTCTTTAACTATTAACCTTAAAATAAATATTCGAGGATCCTTATAATGTAATTCCCAAAAAGAAATACTAGGCAATAGGTTCTGGTAGTTTTCATAGCTTCCAGATCTATAGCAAATCCATAGTGCAATTAGTAATGTCCTGCTCACAGTCCCACCAACTTTGGATTTTATAATTTGTATTTATTAGTTCTGTTTTTGGACTACCAAGCAATTTTGTCTCGAAGCATGGGACATGAAACTTCTACATCAGAATCCCTTGGAGTGTTTGTTAAAAAAACAGAACTCTAGCTTTCTTGCAGATCCGCTCAAAGTGTCTTGAGACAAGACCTGAATATCCCCACGTTGAATGCCTAGGCTTTCCAGGTAATTCTTAAGCACTCTGAAGCTTCAGATCCACTGCCTTATAATTATCTTAATTTGTATTTCTTTAGCTGAGAGTAAGGTTTAGCATAATAGCCTAGACTTGTAGTTGCAGGGAATTGGCAGGTTTTTTGAGCAGTAAGTACATTTCTCAAATCCTTAATCCTCCTCCCCACATCCTTCTGGATGTCCCTGATCTAAGAGAGCGTGGGCGATTATCTCTTTTAAACTATTTTGTTGGTTGTGATTTGACACATGGTTTTTAATAAGGCTGAATGTTAAACACATCCAAATCTTAATGTTTTCAGGAACACACAAATTGCCATTGCATCTGATTTAGCTGTTACGGGCACCCTATTATCATTATAAAGCCACATAAGCTAATGTTGAAAAATGAAATAGACGATGTGGTCATGAGGTCATCAGAAATGATTGGCTGTACTTTGGCAAAAGGAAGAGTAATTTCCTGGGTTATAAACAGGAACACAATACCCTAGTTAAATAAAGTAATGATGACAATCAAATATAATTCTCATATTTTTATGCACCATGGCATATTGTAGCTCAGTAAGTCAATTTCAGTTTTCCTGTTTCTAAAATTTACCCTATCACGGAGACATTCCCTTTATTATTATTATTTTTCTTAATAAGTGATTGGTTAAGAAAAAGCAAAAAAAGAGTATAGAAGGACTGAGAAATAATTGTGTCTTTGGCCTGCAGGGAAGTGTCAGAAATGAAGTTCAGCAATCAGAAGTGATGATTCATAAAGAAATATTGGTGAAAAACTAGGTTATAAAATCAATATATTATGTAACTCTATTGAAAACATAACTAAAAAGTAGTACTTTGCTTTCACATCTCATATAATCCTTCTCTGAAAATATGTCCAGGCAGTAAATTTGTGGAGTTAAGACCAAAAAAAAAAAAAAAGCATGAAGTGATACACTATTGTTTCCCAGCCTGCAAAAGCAAGGGACACTCACTGTAAAATCAACAGAGAAATGGGTTTATTTAGGAAGCATTCCATAGGAGATCATTTTGATAACCAAGGTTAAAATATGGAGCAAGAATACAGGATTATTTTGTTTTGTTTTGTTTTTAGTAAATAGAGCTTCGCACAGGGAGTGGAAAGGAACTAATATTTCTCCAACACCTTAGGTGTTTAGACCCTGGGCTGGAGGTTTTAATATATGTTGTCTCAGAAATTTTCTTAAAAATTGGTGAGCAAACACTAGCATCTATATTTATAGGTTCCAAGCAAGCCACAAAATTGGAAATAGTAAGGAATTGTGAATGTGTAGAGAGACACTTAATTCTTCAGCCTAATCCCTTAGAGTTTTCTTTTCTTTTTAAAATTTTTTTATTGTTGTGCAAATACAGTTTTGTCCATTTTCCCCTCACTGTTTCCCCCTCCCTCCTCAGCCCCACCACCCTTGACTTTGTCCATGAGTCCCCCATATATTCTCCTTGACCACCCTTCCCGTTTCCCACCTCCGTCTTCCCCTCCCCCATCTCCTCTGTTCACTGTCAGTTTGTTCTTCATTTCAATGTCTTGGGTTACATTTAACGTGCTTGTTTGTTCTGTTGATTAGTCTCCACTTGTAGGTGAAATCATATGATATTTGTCTTTTGCTGTCTGGCTTATTTCACTTAGCATAATGCTCTCCAGATTCATCCATGCTGTCACAAAAGGTAGGAGCTCCTTCTTTCTTTCTGCTGCATAGTATTCCAATGTGTAAATGTACCACAGTTTTTTGATCCACTCATTTACTGATGGGCACCTAGGTTGCTTCCAACACTTGGCTATTGTAAATCATGTTGCGATGAACATTGGGGTGCATAGGTTCTTTTGAATTGGTGTTTCAGGATTCTTAGGGTATAATCCCAGCAGTGGAATTGCTGAATCAAAGGTATTTCCATTTTTAGTTTTCAGAGATAATTCCATACTGTTTTCCACAGTGGCTGCACCAGTCTGCACTCCCTCCAACAGTGCACTAGGGCTCCCTTTTCTCCACAACCTCACCAGCACTTGTTTGTTGATTTGTTTATGATGGCCATTCTGACTGGTGTGAAGTGGTATCTCACTGTGGTTTTAATTTGCATCTCTCTGGTGGTTAGTGATGCTGAACATCCTTTCATGTGTCTCAGAACTTTCAGTGTACTTTCAGTTCCTTACTGTAACCACTGCCCAGAAAAGCCCTTCTGTCTTTTCACCCTCAGAGACTATCAATATTACTAATGGCTAGTGTATGTATACACATATGGGATATAAAATATGTTCATTTTGTAATTTAATTTTTTATTGATACTTTTTCATCTCATTATAATTTTTCTACGTTATAATTTTAGTGAGTCTACTGCATCCTTATACAGGTACCATAACTTCTTTAACTGGGAGAATTTAATTTAATTTAATTTTATTTTATTTTATTTATCCTCATTTGAAGACAGTTACTGATTTTAGAGAGAGGAGAAGGGAGGGAGAGAGAGAGAGGAACATCAACGTGAGAGAGAAACCGCAATCTGTCACTTCTTGCACAGCCTCAACTGGGACCAAACCCACAGCCTAGGAATGTGCCCTGACTGGGAATCAAACCTGTGACCTTTTGGTTTATGAGACGACACTCTAACCTGCTGAGCCACACCAGCCAGAACCGGGAGAATCTAAAATATAGAATTACTTGAAATTCTGTGGAAATGCATTTTCCTGAATTAAGTATAAGCATCTTTTTGTAGAATCTGTGCCTTCTGCTGCTGACCTTGGCTAGACTGGGGAATGCATTACACAGCATTTCAGTTTGTCCATTTCTACAGTATCTGTTGACTATCCCTGTCTCTCCAAGAGATAGGGTGATGCTTCGTAGCCATAGATACAGGCAATACATAAAAATTAGGACCTAGAAATGATAATGGTTTGGGTTTAGGCAATTTTAGAGGTAGAATGAATTTCAGAAATTACCTAAACTATAATCTTATTTTATAGAAAAAATGATGAAGCCCAGGGAGTTTAAATGCGTTGTCTAGAGTTATTAGGGTAGAACCAGTATCAGAACCCAGTTCTCAAAACCTAGTTCGATGCTCATTCTTCTGTATCACAACTACTTTACAAAGAGGTGACTTTTCTGAATAGTGAAATAATAATAATCATTCCTGGCACTTGTATTTTCAAATTCTCTATCTACTCTGATTGAGTTTTCTTAATAACTTCCCAAGTTAAACTTCACAATCCCTTTTCTTCCACTAGGAAATAGTGCAAAGAGAGATTAAAAATGTGTTGAGGTAACATTGATATTTACAGAGGTGGGATAACTCATGACATCTTTCATGCCAGACATTATGCTAAGTCCTTTAGGTGCATCACATTGCTTTATCCTCACTCAGTGAGACACTGTTAATAGCCCCATTTTGCAGATGAGGGAAATGACCTTCAGTGATGTTGTGGTCACCCATCTAAGATATACATAACTGGAATTTGAATCTATGTATCCTGACTCCAAAGCCCACATTCTTAATCACTTTATCACGTTACATGCACATTAGTTCAAATTTTTCATTCAATTCTTTATTCACTCATCAAAAAATTGTGAATATTTGCCAGGCTTCATCCCAGGTACTAAGAAGAAAAATGACAGAAAATAAGACATGGTCCCAGGCACAGCAGAGAGAATTTGATATGTAAAAATGTAATGCCATCCTGCAAGAACTTTGATAGAAGGACATACAAGGTCAAGGAGGGAGTACAATTTAATTTGTACCACTGATTCCTTAGCATTGAATCCCCTTTCCAGAAACCTATGAGTCATAAAGGAAGGATGAGTTTGAGTGGGCCTGAAGAAACAGGTTTTGACCCCCAGGTTGAAGTCTGGTCTCTGTTGTGAGAACTCTGTTCCTGGACTACAGATGTCAGCCTTTTCACTGCCTCCTTTCAGGGTGGAGAGAGAGAGAGATCTCCCCCCATCTTCTTATATAGCCACTCGTTTCGTTACCAGGGCCATACCTTCGTGACTTCATCTAACCCTAATTGCCTCCCCAAGGCTCCATTTTCAAATACTATCACACAGGGAGTTCAGGCTTTGGCATATGAATTTGGGGGGATATGATCCAGTTCATAGCAATGGGGCTGTGCAATCAGCAACAGGATGAACTGAAGAGCATGACTGCACATTTATTATTATGTTTAAGCCCGAGGAAACCACATTTTCTTTCATGTTTACATTTTGCTCATTTATGTGTTTTTTAAATGTTTACTGTGATGTTCCTAAAAGGTTTGAATGAAAAATTTAGTTATTTAAGATCTAAAATGAGTGACATGGAGAAATTGGCAACAATAAAGAAGTAAGGAATTGTGGCCCCCTGATATGAGCTGCAGATGAGAAATTTCTGTCCAAGGCCTTGGAACCAAATTAAGAATTAACATAAAAAGTTAAATATTGAAGTCATGCCTTAAAGCTGTTAGTAACATGTGACGATGTTGGTCTAATTTTGTGATATGTTTGCAGCTAGAGTTAAGATTTTATTACACTGAGTGAAATAATAATTTAAAAATCTGAATAAAAGACTGGCGAATGACTGAAATCATATCTTAGCAGTGAACCACTATTTGGAGATAACAAAAATAATATTGTAATTTTTCTAGAAAATGCAATATATTTTATTTTCTAGGCAGAGCAAAAGCAATTTTGAATAATAAACAATAATGGATTTAAAGGCTTCATGTTTAAATTCCACCAGCCCAATTTAGCTTGACAAGTTATTAACTCTTCTGAATTTTCTTATATATAAAATAAACTCTTCTCTCTCTTTTTCTTCCTTCCTTCCTCCCTCCCTCCCTCCCTTCCTTCCTTCCTTTCAAAAATTACTTATTAAAGGTTTATTATGTACCCATTGAAGATGTTTGTGCTAAGGGGAAAATCTCTCAAAGCTGAAAATAACTTTCTCATAAAATAAGTTTACATTAAGAATCTGTATGAGAAACGGCTGTAAAAGCATTCAACATTTTAAAGTATATTACGTACTTGACCCTTCAGAGTAAACTTCAGGATCAATGAGCCAAGGGAGTTTTGTTCCTGCGCCCAGTTAGAGGAAGTAAGATTAGTGACTTAGATAAGTTGAAAACTGAGTTCATTAAACCAAATAATTCTGTATAGTTCTTCAAGTGCTCTAACAGTTTCAGAACAACTAAAATAAGCAAGGTAATACTAATTATGCACTCTGAATTTTAGAGAAAGTTCAAAATACACCTCCTTCAGCCTTATGTATTGTGAATGTTACTATAAAAATCTACTGGCCCCAGAGGGTTTGGTGATAAGGCAGGTCAATAGTAAAATGATCACTGTGACATATTTTGCTCTCTCACTCTGACCACCAGTGCGTCACACCAATTGCATGCCTCCCAGGTTCTGCAATGCCTGCCGTTGGACTTTTGGGTCCTGGGCACTGCGCGCGCAGGGAGGTTGTGGTCACGGTGATGCAGAGACCATGTACTTTTCCAGTTGGTCTCCATTACTACGCCTTGTAGTCACCTGATGCAGTATGTGGGGTGAGAAAAGAGAGCATGATGAAATGACTGAAAGAAATCACGCCTTCCAGTTTCTTCTTAGAAGCCTCTTGGGAAATGGAGGGAAAGAATAACTCTTTGCTTATTTATTAAATTTTTTTATTTCACAAGGATATTTTCTTCATTGTTTTTAGAGAGAGAAGAAAGGAGAGAGGAAGGGCGAGAGAAACATCCATGTGAGAGAGAAGCGTCAATCGATTGCCTCCCATAGGCATCTGGACTGGGGATAGAACCCACAACCTAGGTATGTGCCCTGATCGGGAATCGAACCCTCAACCTTTCTTTCTGTTACTGGAGGATGCTCCAGCCAACTGAACCACACTGGCCAGGTAACACTTCGCTTATTAATATGTATTTGCCTTAAACACCTCAGAAATGAATACTAATTTCGAATCACTAAAGCCAATTATATCAATCTATCACAGAAAGTTCTCAAACATTCTTGTCTCCAGAAACTCAAAGGGACATAATCCCCAATGCATACTATAAAAGCTTCTCTCTCATAGTAGAATTGCTTAGAATTAAGAGCTACTTCAACTGTGTTTCAAATTAAACAGACCTACTAATAATTGCTCGGAATGGGATTCCAGGTCTGAGGCCGGCAAGATTGTGCCGTGTTCATGAAGCCTGAGTTTTTTCTTGATAGCTTGACTGCTGTTTTATGAGGTGATCCAAGGGCCCAAAACGTGTGACATAAATCCATGTTTATTTCCTTCAAGTTTTAACAATTCCAGGGGAACAAACACTCTAATACCATTTTGCTCAGACTCTTCAGCTCAATATTCAAAATTGTAAGATGGCTAATTTACCAGTAAGAGTTTGTATCATTCGTGGAACTTTGTTGGGAGAGGCTTAAAAAACCAAGTTCAGTTTAAACAGAAAATCTGAAAAAGGAAGGCTTTTTGTTTGTTTTATTAGCTTTCTACATCACCTTTTGAATTAAAAAAAAGACCTGCTGTGTAAAATAATTCCATTTTAAACAAATGCCTTCATGATCGATAGCAGTCTCAGGAGAATGGATCAGTGAATTTCTCTGAGCAATTGGTTTGTTTTTATCTCAATGGATTCTGTGTACTTTATAACTGGTGTTTCCCTTTGCATTTTATCTACTAGAAAGATTAGAGCTCAAATTCATAGCTCACTTTTTGCAAATGTATCAGACTTTTTACAGCCAGTACTTTGAATATAAACATTGCTCCTAATTCTATCTTTTCTTCTTTTACCCAATTCATCCCACTTATAGCAAATATATTTTATCTTGTTTCACTGTTCCTTTTTTAATTTCCTTAAGCATTTTTCTTGGAAGAAGGAAGAGCACAAATAGATAATAATAATTCATGATGTTAGCAGGGTCAGTGAAAGCATAGGAAGTGACAAATATTAATACTCAAAAATGAAATGTCATTAGGTAATCCTAGAATAAATTATTTCAAGCTGTGGATTAGAAACATAAAGTCCTATTAGTTTTTTGTTCAAATAATTCTAAGTATATGCAAATCCTGGCTACACAGGGTTGACAGAAAGGATGGGGAATTCTTCTATTTATTTTTTAAAAACCTCCGTGTGAAAGAGTGGGGATACAATTCTCTGTAGACTTTGCATGTTGGCGGCTTATTTTCCCCATTGGCAATTGCTGCCATTGAAGATTTGGGGGTCAGGCTAACGCTGGTAATTATTTGTTTGTACCATTTTGGCCATACCAGTTGCTAAACTATTGAAAACTCTGAAAATACTTCCTGTTGATATAGAGACCCTACATACTCTAAGCCCCCTAGCCCCTGTCATTCTGGTCATTCTGGCCAACCTCTTACACCCCTGGGCCTTGCCAGCAATTCATCAACTAAAGGTTTACTGCTCGACATAATAGATGGCCTCCAATATCTTCTGCAATCTGATTGGTCAGGACCCCAACATAATGATTTTAAATAGTTTGCATATCTTCCCTGGGCTAAGTCTACACATGCAAACCATGGTAGAATCTTGTACAACTAACTGGTAAATTAGGATGCTAAAATGCAAAATTAAAAATTCATATCCTCTCCCTTAAAAAAAAAAGGACTGAAATTTGGAGGGAATACTCTAAATGATTTTGGATAAAACCTTTAACCAATTGATTATCCAAACAGTAGGCATTTTTGAGTTTTGAGCTATGTCTTTATCACTGTGTTAGGCATTTTAGAGGCTATAAAGAAATGTAATACCTGGTTGGGGAGGTGACAATGTGCCTGTGATGAGATAATTGCCAACCCAGGCAATATTCGTTAAAGACTTCAGAGGATAGAGAGAACACTGATTGGGTATAATTAAGATTTGTTGGGAGAAGTAGAACTGGAGCTGAGTCATAAAGGATGAGGAAGATTCACAAAAGCGAAGGTACAAAGTTGATTCCATTCCACAGAATCAAAGTTAAGGATGCTGTATCACTGTTTGTGTACATGGTGGAATTAAAGAAAGAACCAAACATTGGCAGTCAGATTTGAGTCTACATTTCAACCTAGCCACTTCCTAGAGGTAGAATATTTGGAAGATAGCTTAACCTTTTGAATCTCAGTTCAGCATTATTGTGAGGATGGAATAATATTGTTGATTGTAATTTCATTAGTGATAATAAGCTTATCCACCTAATTGTTTTTGCCACATATCTATCAAATCAAGAAGCCCAATAATTGCTTTGGGCTTTCACCCTTATGTGGTACCGGCTCTAGGTCCATAGATATGTGGGTCTCCAGAGTGGCCATGGTGACCTAATACGTTGACAAAAACTTTTAGAGAAAGCCGTAATTGCCCTCCAGAAGGTCAATTTTAGGCTGATTTTGAATTCATAGGCTAATCGCGCAAGATTCCATTTTTGCTTAAATGAAGAGATGTAACTAGTGACTCATTTTCTTAACAAATTTATGAAGCTGTTGATTGAATTCCCTCATTTTGCATTTAGCTATGCTCTCATTTAAGTAGGCAGACCTGACTTCATGACTATAGGTCTCCAAAGTGAGAACTTTGCACTCTTTGAGCAAGCTTCAGGAAAAGTCAAGCCCTTGTGTTTATACCTGTTAAAACACAACAAAATGGAATTACATTAAACTGCAAAGAGCCATCACATGTAATTGTATTACAGAGATATAGAAACCTGTTTCCTAAAGGATCCAAACAAGCTGTGAGACCTCTGTGCAATACACAGTATGTTAAGGAACAGCTGTTCAGACTTGACATTTTAAAACTGGTTCCTCAGATAGGGCTTGTCATATTTGCATTTGTAAATATTTATTGGGTAGATGGTATGGATAAAATATCACAGAAGTTTATCCTTAGGCTCTTGGGTTTGAGTTAAATTTTAGGGCTTTGGCATGGCATTTAGTTTTCTTATATTCCATTGGTTTCTGACTGTAGACACTGAAACACTTCAACAGGTTTTTAGAGAGCAGAAAAATTTCTTGAAATCAAATTAATGGCATATGTGCCATTGTTAATATAACAAGAATGGTTTGCGTGACATTGATGTAACCTGGCCACCAAAGAGAGTGGACTGGAATGTGCATGCGTGAATAATGACAACCTCACTGTACTAGTCAGCAGGGACAGCAGATGCTGCTGAGTGACCATGTGTACTGTGTGGTTGTTGTATTAAAAATGACCGAGAGAGTAGAGCGATAAATCTGCATCAGTCTTGCATTGAGCTTGAGCATTTCTCCAAGGAAACCATTCGGATGATTCAGAAGACCACAGCTTTGGGCACCTGGTGATTGGCAGCTTCAACTCAACAATGCACCCGCTTATGCATCACGTTTCATGCAGAGTTTTTTGGCAAACCATCAAATCACCCAGGTGACTCAACCCCCCTACAGCCCAGATTTGGTGCCCTGTGACTTCTGGCTTTTGCCAAAACTAAAATCACCTTTGAAAAGGAGGAGATTTCAGACTGTCGATGAGATTCAGGAAAATACAATGGGGCAGCTGATGGCAATTGGGAGAACTGTGTGAAGTCCCAAGGTGCCTCCTTTGAAGGGAACTGAGGCATCATCGTTCTATGTACAATGTTTCTTGAATCTTCTTCAATAAATGTCTCTATTTTTCATATTACATGGCTGGATAGCTTCTGGACACACCTCTGAACTGTATTCTGAACTGCTTTGAGGGAATGACCGCACTTAGAGAAAATGATCAAGTTTATAACAGTACAGAAAAGTAAGAATGAAAACACCAAGCCTTAAAATCAGCAGGGGTTTCTGTAGGCTGCTCCTCTCATCCCCTGATGAGAGAAAAGAAATGAAACAAAGACAAGATGTATTAACTTTTCCTTTCTCATATGTCCATGTATATTACCTACATTCAGAAAGCTTACTGAGAGACAAACATTTGAAATTCAGATAGTCTTTAAGACATTGAATGTACATGTTATTGGATTTTTTTATAACTTACTAGTTTTGCTGTAGAGGGTTATTGTTATTGTGGTATTTCTTTTGGCTGGAATACTATGAGAATTTGCTCTTCTAAGAGGAAAAGGCCAATCAAACTTGTATCCTAAAACTTAAAAATTTAGATTCAGAGCACTGGAATATAGTGGAAATGCATGGATTTCAGGAAAAAATTGGTTTGGAATGAGAGGAAAGAAAAGGAGCAGCCTACAGAAACACCTGCTGATTTTAAGGCTTGGTGTTTTCATTCTTACTTTTTTGTGCTGTTATAAACTTGATCAGAGATCGAGTCTCCCTTAGCCGCCCTCGGACATTGCCGATAGAAGATTTACATCAACGCAAGGGAACCTCAGAGCTGCATCCCATTAGTTATTAGAAGACTCTATATGTTGAGTTGTGCTCCCAGTTCCCAGAGTCTTTTATAGCACATGTCAGCTGTTCACCGTCCTGATGCAATTCGACTATGATGGAGTGACCTGAGAAGAAAAAACCTGGTGCCTCAACACTGCATTATTTAATTATTAAAAATATCACTTACTTTGCACATTGCCTCTGATATATCTGATAGGAGACCACACGTATATCATTTGGCAGCAAAAAAGAATGAAATCTCAGTGTTTGTGACAGCATGGATAGACCTGGAGGGTATTATGCTAAGTGAAATAAGTCAGACAGGAAAAGATAAATACCATATGATTTCGCTTATGTGGGGAATCTAGAAAACAAGACAAATGAACAAACAAAGCAAATGAACAAAACAGAAACAGAAACAGACTCCTAGATACAGAGACCAGACTAATGGTTGCCAGAGGGGAGGGGGAGGGGGACAGGGTGAAGAAGGTGAAGGGGAGGAAGAGGTACTAACTTCCGGTTGTAAAATACATAAGCCACGGAGATGGAGTGTACAGGGCATATGGTTGATAACATCATAACTTTGCACAGTGACGGATACTAGGTTTATCAAGCTGATCACACAGTAAGGTATATAAATGTCAAATCACTATGTTGTATACCTTAAACTAATATAATATTGTATGTTAACAACTTTAATAGAAAATTAAAAGATAAAATTAAAAAATAAAGTAACTCTTCTTATGATACTTAAAATAATAGGAACTTTATACTTTAGTGTCCCTTATTCCAACTACTTTGGGCTACCAACTCCACCTAGTGCTCCACGCATTTTTCTCATTTTCACTTCTATGTAAGGGTGTAAGTTGGAAAACCAAAAACACACTAGGGTATTTCACACTAGGATAATTTAATATAGGGAACTGGTTAAACAGGAGTTGGAGGACTGAAAAAAGGGAAAAGCAAACACTCAAGGGTGATGATTGCAGGATGCGGTTGTCACTCTAGGGTTAGAGATGCCCCGGGGAATGTACTGTTTGGGGGAGGGGTCTCTCAGAATCAGGACTGAGGAGGGTTGCTTGTCGGGGCTGCTTCTGGCTTCTCAGGAGCCTGAGGAGGAGCTCGTGACTTCAGACTCCTGAGGAAAGGAGCCCTGTGATGCTGGCAAACAGATAACTGGGAAAAAGGCGGTGCCCAGTTATCTGTTAAAAAGGAGGGCCTCTATTAAGCTGGGCTCAGCACTGGAGTTTGGGGATCTGCCTGACTAGTGGCCTTTTCCCTGCAGGGAGGGTGATGACCCTAGTTCTGAGAGTATCTAAAGGAGCCAGAGGCCATACCCAACAGGAAGAGAAAATAACCTTCAGCCCTCTGTAGTCTTTCCGGCTCCCTGCAGAACCTCCTATCTGTAGAACCTAACAGAAAGCCAACTGGCAAATTCAAAATACATTTTGCAGACTTCCAGCCCATTACCAGCCCTCCACCAGAGGACGGATTTGAAACTGAGGGAAAATGGCCTAGAAAATTACTTTTAAAAATTCATTTTTCTGAACTTCAGTTAGAAACTCAAATAAAGTTAGATCAATTTCAATTATATTTTCAAATCAGTAATGTTTGCCTGTTTGTTACTATGTAGCTGTACAAGAAGAGTTTCTCCAATCATCCCTATTTAGTTTCCTTGTTTTTTTGTTGTTGTGTTTAACTTTGCTGTAAATCAAATTTCCTCTACCTTGAAGATGATAACTTTTTTCTCTGTAGACATCTTCACATCTCAAATGTATTCCATCTAGTGTCTAAGACTTAAATTACCAAAATAGAAATGCTGCAGACTAACTCACTTGGGAAGTTAAAATTGAAGTAAAATTAATATCACTGACCTCATTCAAAACTTTCATTGTCGGAATGCTAATGATGAAAAGGAAATATATTGATGTCAAAATATAGCCTTCTCTCTTTGAAAAAAAGTGACAGAACATCTTTTCATGTGATCGCCTTCATGTTCTTCTTTGTAGTGGAGGAAAAAGCTAGCTGTAAATTCATGTGTTGGGTATGCAAAGAAAGAAAGCTGCTATTTTCCAAAATTTTCTAGGGTTTTCTGGATTGAGGGCCACTAAGACAGGTGAAAGATGAGGAGTGCAATTTATTGATCCTGAAAAGATTTTATTTTGTGTATTTTTGGCATAAAATTAGGAGCAGCAGTCTGGGAATTTCCATTGCTTATTTCTGGTCTTGGCTTTGCCATTAAAGATGGAGACCATTTGCAAAAAGCTCTTTAAGCCTCAGGGTTCCCCAGTATAAAAAAAGAATATAGGTGATGATCTCTTAAGTGTTTTCAATTTTAATAACCTGACAGAACAAGCCATTCTAGAATGTTCTTGGTTTTTTTTTTCTCTTTTAGAAGTAGGGAGTTTGGCAAAAAAGGAGAGGGGAAGAAAATGTAATCTCTGATTATTATGATTATTATTGTTTCAGTGTTAGTCTTCCTGTCCTTCCTGAGTTTCAGTCGACTACAGAGTTGAGTCTTGGTGACATTTTAGAGTCCGACTGCGTTTCAAATTCCAGTTCTGCTGTATAAGTGCTGGTCTTTGATATTACATGACATCTCTGAGTCAAAATGTCTCATCTATGAAAGAGGGATAATAAAATCCATCCCAAATCTTTTTAAGGAAAAAATGACATAATGAATGTAAGACCACCAACATAATTCTTTATACCAATAATATTAATAACATGGTTAATAGCAGCCGCTAACTAACAGCCTTGCTTGTACTTCTCTGGTATGCTGGCATGCCATGCAATCAAAACTGTTCTTACCTGCTCACTTCCATGTTGGCATCTGGCCTATTCACACAGAATACAGCCCAAAGCATGCACAGTCATGCCTACCTTTATATTAGCCTAGATATGTGTTTGCACTGGTGTGTGTGCACACGTGTGCACAGGTACTGCCCATAGAGGAGAGCTGGCAAGGTGAGTTGCCTACTGTGGCATCTCTCATCTCTTAGTATGTATGAACTTGATAAGACTTGGTGAGGCTGTAGAGGAAGTCACGGGGATTCAGGAGTAAGAGGTTGGTTCTACCTCTTCCCCACCACATCTTCAAAAAACACAAAATTATATGACGATGTAGTAGTGATTTACTGCTGTAGCTTCATTATGAGTTGACTTTTGTATTGTGCTTTTTTTTTCTTCTTAAACTTCTAGTAATAGCATTGCTTTAAAAGTTAGGAAATCAAGACTAAGAAAATTTAGATGTCCTATTCTAGGACACTTAGTGACTTCGGGTAACCTTAAGAATGGAAAGTACCTTTGGATTTTTTGAATTCCGATGGTTTAACTTTATGAAGGGGTGTGATGTCTGCCCCAGCCACCTTTGCTATGGGCCCCCAGGCTCAGGGTCCTTTGTGCTTCAGTACAACAGATGGGGTCTGGTGTCGTGCAACTTGTGCCTGGAAGGGGGTAAACCCCCTTCCAGGGCTGGTACCAGGCTCCAGGACAGCAGGTGCCTGTATCAGAGCCCACTGTGCTGAGGCTCCTTGTTTTCTCATAGTGCCCTGTCTCCTGTCCCCAGCGCCATTTATTCTGAACCCTTCAGCATCTCAGCACAGCAAGCTTGACAGGACCTGTCTTCCTCGACTGTTAATTTCACAGCCGGATGCGTAGAAAGGTAATTTATATGGGTCAGTCAGATTTAAAATGCTGCTGGGTCTCGGCGAGGTGGAATGAGAGGATTTAAAAGAATTATTAGTGTGGTCCAGAGCGGCAGTCTGTGGTCTCTTCGACACAGTCCTATACCTTTTCCATTTGGTAAATGCCCCACGTGGCCTCCAATGTTGACTGTGGATTACAACCAAGATGAGAAGAAAACCACTGGGGGGAGATTTTTGTTTTCATTTATTTTTAATTAATTGCAAACTTCCTCTTTCATTTGGCCTGCCATGCTCTGCAGATCCTGGTGACACAGGAGCTCTGCCAGCATCAGGAGCTACTGTGCCCAACTGTGAGAGGCTTAGGGGACCAGCCAGCTGCTTTGCTAGCTGTCCTCGGGGGAGCTGCGGAATACATTTGCATGCTTCCAGTTCACCTTTAAAAGATAATTCAACTGATGTTGCTGAAATCAGTGTTTTCCTTTCCTTTATTTCCTCCTTCAATTATAGTGTTTGTAATTAAAATTGCCATTATTCATAACATAGTTATTAATTTTTGTGGGTAAATAAAGTGTTTAGAGGCATTTTAAGGTGAAAGTCCACAGAGAGATTTTTTTTTGCCCTTCCAGGATTTACTAAAAAAAAAGTGTGTGTGTGTGTGTGTGTTTATGTGTGTGTGTGTGTATGTGTGTGTAGTCAAACACTATGTGGTGATTAATTTGAAAGCTGTAGTCGAAAAAGTAAAATTTTAGAAAAATTACTAAATTTACCAAAATGACTACACAAAATATGAACAGTTTTGTAACTGTTGAAGACTGGAATTAGCAATTAAAAATAAACCCAGATAAAACTAGTCAGATGCAGGAGGTTTTGCAGGGAAGTTTATACATTTAATAAAAATATAATTATTTATTTAATGTAAATTCTTCCAGAGAGTAGGAAAAAAGAAAATATTCTACCCCTCGTTCAGTGAGGACAGTGAACAGTGGAAACCCAAACTTGTCGGAACTGTAGTGACACTGAGGAAACTGCCAAGTTCACTTATGAAAAGATGTGAAATCATAACTAAAATATATATAAAACAAATCCAACAGTGTATTAAAATATATAGCAAAACCAAAGAGGGTTTATTTTAGAAATACCAACATGGTTTAACATTAGACAAACCTATTAATTTTACTCACCGAATGGACAAATGAAGATGAAAAACATAATTAACAGTTCAGAAATATTTTTTGACCAGATTTAGTACCCATTCAGTGTGAAAACCAAGTCAATCTGACCTAGACTTACAGCAAATATTATACTAAATGGCGAAATATTAAAAACTCCATTAAAATCCCTTGAAAATGATGCCTGCTATCACCACTTCATTTTAATATTGTACTGGAGATCTTAGGGAGTCACTTAGACAAGTTAATTAGTTAAACAATTTAAGCATGAAAGATCGGAAAGAAAAAACAAAATAATCATTATTCCTGATGATATGATTTTCTACATGGAAAAATATGAGTTAGTACCAATAATCATTCAGCTAGAATCTTGAACATAAGGTCAATGTACAAAATGAGGAGGGTACCTTCATACCCTTCGTGAAACGCAGTAAATGTACCTAACGCTCACTCGAACAAAAGAAATATTATATCTCTATGGAGACTTTCATAAAATTCTACTGAAGGACCTAAAAAAAAGAGTTAAATACAGAGAAAGAAGACACATGCAAGGATTGAAAGACAACACAATTAATGATGACAATTCTGTAAATAATTTATAAAGTAAATTTAGTATCACAGGACTTCATAAAGTGATCCTAAGTATCCTACAAAAGAAAAAACACTAAGAATGACCTAAAATAATTTTATAGAAAGAGATAGAGAATGAGGTCCAGGAGGAGAAGGAAAAGAAGAGACCGCACCAACAGCAAAATTTACTGTATAATCAAACTAAATGAAGCAGCTTTATTGATGAGGGGAGAGACAAACAGCTCCGTGGAAGAGAACCGAGTGCCCGGAAACAAACCCGTCACTGTGTGGGAACTCTGTGCGCAGTGGCCTTCCAGATCCATGGCGGGAAGCTGTGCTGGTCTGTAAACAGGCCTAGCAATTGGCTACCCATAGAGAAAAGGATGCTGGACTCCTACTGTACACCATACACAAAAATAAACTGCAGATGGGTTGGACACTAAATGTAAACAGCAAGCTCTTAAAAATTTCAAGAAAGCATATAGGATAATAATATTTTATGATATCTGGTATGAGACATTTCTTAAGGAAAAATGAAAGTTGCAAAGTGAGAGAGTAATAAATTTGACTTCATTAAATTAAAAACCTGTGCATGATGGAATACACCATAGACAGAGCAAAAAAAAAGCAATGTGCACTAAAAAAAGATATTTTCTATCTATATCAAGTGAAAAAGAGATGGTATTCAGAATACCTAAAGACTTCTATAAATCAATAAGAAAAAGAAAACAACCCATTAGGGAATGGGGAAAGGATATGACAAAGCAGATCACAAAAGGAGAAACTGGAGTGCTTCATCCGTACGTGGACATATACCCAACTTTGCTGATGCATGGGTCATACAACTTAAAATTACGTGAGATACCACTTTATCCCCAAGAGATGAAGAAAGGCAAGTCTTATATCACCAAGTGTCGGTAAGGATGCAGGGAAACAGGGCTCGGGTCATGTCGGCGGGGGGATAAATCGGCATTCATGGAAACACACATGTCCTACAATTCTAAAATTCTATTTCTAGTTTTACATCTTAGAAAAACTCTCACAAATGTGCACAAATCTTATGCATACACCAAGATTTCATTGCAGTACTGTTTACAAAAGTGAAGAAATTACAACAATATAAGTGTCCCTTAGTAGAAGACTGGAGGGATGAGCTCGCTTTATTTATACATTGACTACTGTACAGCAGTTAAAATGAATAAACTATATATAATATATCAACAAGAAAACAATCTCATGAATAGCATGTTTAATGAAAAAACAAGTTGTAAAAAGATACATGTAATAGTAGTATCGTTTATATAAACTATAAAAGCACATCAAACAACAGCATGTATTTGTTATGCATTTATACATATGTGGTAAAATAGAATAAATTAGAAGGCAGAGATATACACATACTTGATCAGGGTATTTATTCCTTGAAGAAGAGTGGGGCAGAAAGATACATTGCTGCCTGAGCTTTATCTATACCTGTGTATTTTATTTCTTAAAAATATTTTAAGCAACATAGAGACATATTAAGCAAATATGATAAAAAACAATGTTTTGAATATAGTGAATGGTATGTGGTGATTATACTTTTTCTGTGCTTTTTTAATATTTGTTTAAAATATTTGATTATCAGAGCCACACATTTTAAAAGATAGTCAAACATATCTTATATATTTCAGATAAAGCTAAAAGCCTCACTCTTACCATAGAGGTTTTGATATGACTCCATTCCCCAACATCATCAGCCTTTGAGAACTATTGAGATGCAAAAGATGAAACTGTAACCTTCCAGAATTTTGCTACAATTTGCTACTTGTAGTTTTTGTTATCAAAACAAGAGTATCTTCATTTGCCCAATTTGGAAGTATATTCTAAAATTACTTAGACTTTTTAAATCTGAACATGCTTTTTGGAAATGCTTATATATGCTGTCTCCAACCCCATCTCATTTTGCCCAATTGTGAATCACAAACAAAAAAGAATTAGGTAGTAGTGCACATATATTTTTCTGGAAAGCTCATTAACAGAGAGTCTGCAAGATAAGGGGGTCAGTGTCAGAACCGGAGCCAGGCATCCTGGCTTCTCTCTCTGTTCAGTAACTGTCAGCCTGTTTTCTTAACTTTTCTGTGCGGCAGTATTTTTTTGTTATCTTTAAAGTGGAAGTGTTGACTTATCTCTAAATCCTTTCCAGCTCTCAGGTTTTGTAATTTTATGAAATACGTGAGTGAAGTCAGTCATGAAAGTAAGTGGTGACTGGAATACATGAATTGGGAAAGAGCCAAAGGGCTCCTTTTGCCTCACAACACCTCCTCCTCTGTTTTTGCCAGTGTCGCCATTTTGGATTAAGTTATTGAGGGCTGAAATTTAAAAGTGAGTGTTTTCCGAGAAAGTTATGCCACTGTTGTTCATTAATACCTAAGTAGAAATGGATTTTAAAATAAGCATGTCAAATTGTTGGCTTCCTGAAAGCTTCTGGGACACAGGGCAGGTAGTTTTGATTAAAAGGTGAACTAGGAAAGGGCTGAAGTATGGAAAACACTGCCTTAGAGGGGGTCCTTGCCCTTTCAAAGGATACATGGGGCACTGTGTCCTTGGCAATAGTCAGTCCTGAACAGGGGAACCAGATGGAGGGAAGAGGATGGAGCAGAACCACTGGTCTGAGGCAGCTCCCAAAATCATCTCTTAAATTCCAGCTAATGAAGAAGTGCTTCTTGTAGGCAGAAGGAGTTTAGTTTTTGTTTGTTTGCTTCATTTTGTTTTAGGTCATTATGAGACGTGTTTGGAAACCTTTCGATCTGTGATAGGGGTGGTATTGTCATCTGAAGGTGAAGTTGAAGAGGACCCAGGAGTAAAACTGCCAAAGGAAATGCTCCAGCAAATGTGCTCCTTCCAACTCGGCAGCCCATGGCTACCGCTCTGTTAGAGTTACATTAGCCTTCTGTTAGATATAAAGGAAAACTGTAGAGGAAAAGTGGTTCAAAAACTTTAACAAAGAGCAATCTATTCTTTTTATCATACAGGAACTTCTGAAGGATTCTGCAGAAGTGATTTAAATGTAATTTCCTGGAGTCTTAATTGCCAATTATTTTAACTAGGAGCTCTAATTTAAACATTCTCTATTTTGAAGGCTTTAAGGAGTTTAAAGCAATTGCTGTCATTGGAAATGTGTTTAGTATCTGTTCTCAGGAGTGGAATCTAATCAACCGCGTAAGGGTGGTGACCTCAGAAAGACAGCTTGTCGCATCAGCCTTAATTGTTTTAAGAACTCAGTGTCCACTTGAGTGCAATACCACTTTTGGTGGAAAATTTTGGAACTTAAAGTTCAGTAAATTCAAATATTGACTTAAAATTTATTTTTTTGACAGGCTTACCTTGTTTGTTAATCAACTCCTAGTTTTAAAAAAATGAGATTGGTGATTTGGGGGCTCAGATGGCCACCCAAATCAATTTTTGCTGCCAGATCACACCTTAAATGCCATTAAAAATTGTACCAAGTGATAAATTCTCTTAGTTATGCTTCTTATTTGTCTGTCCCACTAAGGAAGTTCTGCATATATGTACATACATAAATGAATCTATAAAAAAGTACTTACAATAGCCACTCCCTACCAAGTGAGTAGGTATATGCTTGAAAACATAAGCATTTCAACACTTAAGTATACCCATCATGCCATTTAAAAAGTGTACTACTAAAGGTTTATTTTATCATATTCAGGTGCCCCAGGGAATCTTAAAGTGTTTGCGTTATTGTAGTAAGAGGTTTGAGCAGTACAGAGGCAGAAACATAATTTCTCCTTCACTCTTCTGGGCTTTTGGCTGAGACACTCCTGTAATAAAAGACGGGCTATACGGAGAAAAGCAAACAGAAATTTGATAACATGCACATCTCCAGTACACATGGGAGATACGCAGGAAAATCACTAACTTTCAAAGTGGCCCAAACCACCACCTTCAATACCATCTCCAGCTAAAGACAAAAGAAGATGTTGGGGTATGAGACTTTCCCAGAAAAAGTACAATGAACTAGAGTATAGTTGTTATGAAGATTTAAGCCCTTGCTTCCTTCATTCATAGTAGTTTCTAGAGTTTTAGTCACTCTCCTCTTCCTTTTTCTCTTACAGGAGGAGAGATGGTCTCACAAATGGGTATTTTCCTATAAATGTAAATATTTCTTGCAAAAAGGTAATTTTCACTAGGTTTCCAGAGCTTCTCCTGTGTCTGCTATTTATTTTATTTAAAAATTTATTTCAATTACAGTCTAAATTCAATATCATTTTGTTTTAGTTTCACGTGTACAGCCAAATGCTTGGACAATCATTTACTTTACAAAATGTCCCCCTGATATTTCCAGTACCCACCTGCCACCATACAGTTATTCTATTATTATTTACTATATTTCCTATTCTATACTTTACATTAACTTGAACAACCCACTAACTGGGAGAACATATTAGCTAATAATACATCTGATAAGAAGTTAATATCCAAAATTTATGAAGAACTCATCCTGTCTAGCTGGTGTGGCTCAGTGGATTGAGTGCCAGCCTGTGAACCAAAAGGTTACCGGTTCGATCCCCAGTCAGGGCACGTGCCTGGGTTGCGGGCCAGGTCCCCAGTAGGGGGTGTGTGAGGGGCAACCACACATTGATGTTTCTCTCTCTCTCTTTCTCCCTCCCTTCCCCTCTCTAAAAATAAATAAATAAAATCTTTTAAAAAAACGTTTAACATAGTGTTTAAAAAAAAAAGAACATCCAACTCGACACAAAAACAAACAAGTAATCTGATCAAAAAATGACCAAAGGACCTGAATAGACACTTTTCCAAAGCAGACATACAGATGGCAAATAGACATATGAAAAGATGGTCAACATCACTAATCATCAGAGAAATGCAAATTAAAACTGCAATGAGATATCACCTCACCTGTAAGAATGGTTATCGTCAATAAATCAACAAACAACAAGTGTTGGCGAAGATGTGGAGAAAAGGGAACCCTAGTACACTGTTGGTGGGAATGTAGATTGGTACAGCCGCTATGGAAAACGGTATGGGAGTTCCTTAAAAAATTTAAAATGTGTCTGCTGTCTTTAAAAAAATAACCATCCTAAAACAATTTGTATGCCCAAAACGCATATTTTAGATGGCAAATTCTGCTCTCTTCAGCAGAATTTTAGTTTTTTCTGAGTTGTAGCAAGTCCCCAATCTGTTGAGAAAAAGGTACTAGGTACCTAGAATTCTAAATGCAAGGAAACAATAGTTGCTGGGACCAAAGAACTTTCTGCAGAAAACAAGCCTACAAAAGTACCCCTGTTCTCTCCACCAAACCAGTCGAAGAGGGTGGCTGGGGAGAGAGAAGGAGCTCCCTGTTGGGAAGTTGAGTGTTCCTGCAGACAGCAGCACTCCATATACATTTTGTTTCCCAGTTGTGCAATGGCTTTGCAAGTAGACTTGCTACCTGCAAGTTGAAAAGAAAGAAAGGCAATTTAGAAGAAAGATGACAGAACTTCCAGGTAAAGGGATGACTGGGGCTGAGACACATGCCTTATTTGTCCCAACACAACATTTCCTGGTTCTAGGAGTTGTCTGGAAAAAGTCCATGGGGTGGGGGTTAAAGCCTTGCCAGACCTGCTGTGCACAGGGGCCAGAGGTGCCAGACCATGGACAACCTGTTGGGCATGTGCTAGAAGTCACCGTTTCCATCCAGATTGCATGGGAAATGGCCACTGCTTGGGGAAATCTATCGGGGGTTCACCGATATCCAGCAATGGGACACGTTTGCAGCACACATCCTCACTGTACCATAGACCATGTTTGGCCAATGGTAGCCATGGCCACGCCGGTGTGAAATGCAGCTTTCGTAGTTAGGTGACGTGACATTTTCCCTCTCTCAGATATGATACCCTCTCCTTTTCCACGACCTCTACCTATCCCCATCTCTGTCACCATGCCAACAATTTCTAATTGGCTCATGTGCATCTAGACGAGTTGTGCCACAAGTCAGTCTCTAAACAGTTACTAGAATGATCTTGAAAGAGGCAAATCTAATCATGTCACTTCCCAGATTAAAACTCTTCGGTGATTCCCATGTTAGCATTAGGATAATTTAGTCTCCTCACTTTAGCTTTTCTGGTCTCTCGGGCCTCATCTCTTGGCCTTGGTAAACTTCTTTGAGTGTCTTTTCATTGCCCAAGTTCTCTCTTTCACTCCTGGGTTTTCATTTACCTTCACTCCAACAGGAACCCTCTTCCTTCAGATACTGTACCAAGCTTTGGACCTACTGATTCTCACTTGACCTTCACTTACCAGGTAAACATGTTACTTCCCTCACAATATAGCTGACCGTTAATTCCTGTATTATTTGCTGTTTCCTCCAATGTGGGCGTGAAAACCTGCCTGTCTTATTCACCAACACATTATCCTGTCCCAGAGTATATACTTAATAGATATTTGTTGAAAGAATAAGAGTTAATTAGGGGCCATCTAATCCTCAGGCACTAAAAAGATAAACTTATTTACTTTAATCAGATCAAAGCTGGGCCTTCTGCCCATGCCATATTAACTTGTGCCTCAGAGCAGATGCTAACATTGCACCAAGGAATCAGCTAGAGAATAGTGACTGTAATCCGTCATTCCTAGACAACAAGCAGAAGCAAAAATCTTAGTGCTCACAGCAGAGAAACTTGTTCTGAGCATTGTGTACCACACACCCTTTCTCAGACTCAAACTGCTCAAATCATTCTTGTTTATTCCCAACCTTTTCTGAGTCTGCTAACTATGAACTCATCTTCTGGGATTCATCTTTGTGTGTGTGTGTGAGTGCAGGCAAAACGGGCATTTTATGAAGCAGCCATGGTTACAGTTAAGGACAAGCCTCCGAACTTTTGATATGGACTTCTTCTTCAGCAACTTCTCTCCCAAGACTCTCAGATCTTTCCTAACCAACGACTTTGTTTCCTTAAAATCCCCAGGAATATTCACCTTAAAAAAACAGTCAGGTTGGGTGTTTTGGTTGCTGTATGTACCACACACTGAGTAGCTTAAACAATAGAAATTTATTGTTTCACAGTTCTAGAAGCTAGAAGGCCAAGATCAAGGTGTTAGCAGCTTTGGTTCCTCCTGAGGACTATGAGGAAGAATGTGTTCCTTCCCTCTCATCTAACTCCTGAAAATCTTTGGTGTTCCCTGATTTATAGAACCTTTGCCTTCATCTTCATTTGGCATTCTCCATGTGTGCATGTCTGTGTCCAAATTTATCTGTTTATAAGTACACCAGTCATATTGGATGATGAACCTATTCTACTCCAGTCTGATCTCATCTTAACTAATGACATCTTCAATAACTATATTTCTGAATAAGGTCAAATTCTGAAGTCCAGGGACTAGAATTTCAACATATGAATTTTTTTGCAAGGGCAACATAATCCAACCCATAGCAGATACAAATAACAGAACTTATACTTAAGTGAAAAATGGAATTCACTGAAAAGATTTAAGGCAGTTTCATAAAGTCTCTGTGGTTAGAACTGCTTAAGAGTCTATTCCAGGCACTGCAACTGGGAAGGGTGGACTCTTTTTTTTTTTTTTTTCATCTTTGAACAACTCAACTCAAGAGTCCAAATCATGGGAGAGAAAGTTCAGTTGGTCAAACTTAGGTCACATGCTTGCTCTTTGACGCCGGGGGATAGTGGTTGTGGTGATGAGAGGAACTTTGGACAGGAAAGGTCTCTGATTTCCTGGGGTGAGCATGGGGGTCAGGGAGATGTGGGCAGCTGGGGGGATGTGGCCATTTGAGAGGGAGGCACTTGGATTTACTGTTCTGCAAAGACTGCCCACAAGAGAGGGGCAAAGCTAATTTCTCAAAAGAAACCTCATATCTGGGAATGTTAGACAGGGAAAATGGATGCTAGGTAGCTAAAAGGAAAACAAACAAACAAACTATCCTCCAAATTTTGCCTTTTCCGGGGGAGTGGGCAGGAAGCAAACCCAAGAGGAATGATTTCTTCCTGATGCGAATATTAGGCCCAGTAATAAGCAAGTATGGAGATATTTCTAGGCAGATCTAAGTTGAAGCTTTAGGAAGCCTTTGATCATACCACATAATGACACTTTGTGTCTGATGATGGCCCCTTAGAATAGATACTTTCTATTAGAATAGGCCATCTTGAGGGGAGCTTAGTGTATGTCCATTTGTAGTGATAAGGATTTCCTGGAAGCAAAGAGTCAGGTATTAGGCTTTTATAATTCTTTTGATTTTTGCTTTTTCATATCAATCCTTAGACTTAGAGGGGCGTTGGTATACTTGCATATAGGAAGCAGGACCAATGCTAGGTAAAATGCAATCTGCTATTCCTGCTAACTTACCTACCCTCTGCTCCCCAAAACTGAGCTGTCGCCCAGCTTCTTAAAGATGCAGTGCGGTCCAGTGGGTGGGGTGTGGACTTCAGACCCCCTTGGTTCTGTGGGATGAACCAAGTTGAGTAACACACTTCCTCTGAACCGCAGGCTGCTCCGGTGTGAAATGGCGGTGATGTCTCATGGAGAATAACACTCACAGGGTTTGTGTGAGATTAAGGGCAGATATATTTGCCAAGTGCAACTCAAACAACTTGAGAATGTTCAGCTCTGCATTGACAAGTCAAGCCGTATTATCATTTATAACAAAATATTGCTGGCCAATTACTTGCGTCTTCAAAACCATGGTACCTCACACTTTGCTTTCTCTACTCCACCACTTTAAAAACCTATTCAAGTATTTCTAGAACCCCAGGGTGACCTCCCGTGTGCTCGCAACAGCTGTGCCAGCTTCCCCTGCAAGGCTGGCCACCTTGTCGATGGCATTCGTCTGTCAGCATTTCAAGGAAGACACCTCTGCCCCTCCCACTTTTGCTCATGCTTGCTTTGAAGACACTGCTTCCACCCGCTACTCAAACCCTGTCAGTCTGATCCTTAGGTCCTTGAGGCTTCTTGAGTCTGGCTAAAAGTAGGAAATATTTTCAGGGGATGATAGATTTGGAAAGTAAAACAAATGTGTGAGTTTCCACCTCTCCTATCTCCACACTGACTATGTTATGAGTTCTAGGGGTTGTTTGATCAGTCGATTAGCACCATCAGCACCTGCAACTCCCCGAAATGTGCCTTGGCAATATTGGAAGGCTTTATCAGATTAGCTCAAGGTTTGGTAAACTTGAAAATTTCCTTAGGAGATTAAGTACTCTTTTATTATGACTACTCTTACCATTCCGCCCAAATCTTCTCTAATAAAATTTCTACTGCAGGCCATGAAAGTAGCCACGAAGATTAGTTTTTAGAGTTTTGGAAATTTGTTCACCTCAGAAATTCACTATAAACATCAAAACTCCAAACTCTATAAATGAGTGTGAGGGAGAGGCCTGATTTCATGAGGCTGTTGACTTTGCCCAGATTGGAAAGTTGTACAGGAGGTGTACGACTCTCCTTCCTTGTCTGTATTTCCACAGTGAGTGCATGAGGTGTGCAGACGTGGCTCTCACGCTACCACAGCTCCTTCAGTTCATTCGCCTACTTCCCTGTGTACATTGTTCTGCTTGGCCTAACTTTCCTTGCTTTACCACATTCTCCCTCCCTCTTTTCCTTCCCTTCCTTTCTTGGTTACTTGTTAGTCACTTTTGTGGATCATCTTTGTTAGGAGGAAACAAGATGCTCTAGGATAACATCTGGGGCCTGCTGTAAGCTCTGCCTACTCTTTTTTATTTTTATTTAAAAAATCTAACTCCCAGTTCCTGAAGACTCCCTTATTCAATTATTACCTCCACAATTTTGTCATTTTGTAGTAACTCTTGTAGTGTATTTTTCTTTTTAAAGATTTTATTTACTTTATTTTTAGACAGAGGGGAAAAGAGGGAGAGAGGGAGAGAAACAGTGTGTGGTTGTCTCTTATGCACCTCCTACTGGGGATCTGGCCTGCAACCCAGGCATGTGCCCTGACTGGGGAATCGAACCAGAGACCCTTTGGTTTGCAGGCAGATGCTCAATCCACTGAGCTATACCCGCAAGGTAGTGTATTTTTCTTTAAACCAACTCTCGTTTTAAATTGAAATATATATTTTAGCTTTTATCCTTAGCAATAATATCCATGGAACAATGGATTTCACTTGTAAGTTGTGTAATTTTTAATACACATTAAAATAATAAATAATTATTTTAAAAAGACCCTTTGCACACCTCCTGTAATCATCTTACGTAGTGCCGTCAGTCCGTGTCAGTGCCATTCCATAAAACTTCGTAATGAAGGAAATGGCCCATGTCTGCCGGTTCAGTATGGCAGCCACTAGCTGCTCATGGGTATTGACCACTTGAAATACGGCCAGTGGAAATGAGGGGCTGAGTTTCAAATTTAAATTTAAATAACCATATGTGGTTTGTGGCTGTTATATTGGAAAACGCAGGTATATATCGTGAGGTGGTCAGACTAAGTTATGTCTCCGGGTTCTTCCAGCTCTAAAGTGTTTTTTTAAAAAATGGAATCCATAGGGTAGCTACAAGTTTTGTAGAATATCTAGAAAGATAGAAAAATAGAAGGGTATTCACACTAAATTTTGTGGGCAGGAGGGACGTTGTCAATATGGCCACCAAACAAGACCATGCTAGGTGCAAAACAAATGTTCTTTTTCAAGGGATGGTAGCTTTCATCAACCCTCAAGTCACATCACAAGATACCGGCCTTGATGACAGAAACATAATATACAAGTAACCTTGATTAAAGTTGGGGTTTTTTAGCTGCCTTACCACATTTTATCCAGGGTTTACTGTGTGCAAAGCAATGTATTAAAAAGGAATACAGATGCTAGAAGCATAATCCCTGGTTTGTGGTCAGGGCCTACTGGTCAGGGACACACTTTAATGAAAGTTATACTTGGCACAGCTAAGAAAACTTTCAAGCACAGTTCTTTCTCCAACTTAGTTTCAACTCGAGCAAACACGAGAGTACTTGGAGAAAGAAATTTTTCTCCGAAGTGCACTCTTCCGGTGATTACCCACAGGTCCATGGGCAGCAGCTAGACTGAGTGCCTGAATCATCCTGGCTGATTATCTTAATCACCTTAATCATACAATCTCCTCTCCCTGGAATGGTGTCAACGTGGAGAGTGGCAGAACAGTCACTAAGCTGAAAACTCCTCGTAAGAGCATATTCTGATGTGTTTAATGAACAGTTTATGATTTATATTTTGACAAGACAATTTCAAGGCTTTGTCAGTCCTTTGCTGGCTCTTTAGCTGGTAATGAAGAGTTTTCCAAAAATGCCTTCGTGGGCATCCACGGCACATCCTTGACAGGTGCTGCTGACTTCCTGAGATGAGCTTCTCCTCCTTGTCTGCTCATAAACTGTTTCAAGCAGCACGTGGGTCTTTTCCTTCTCTATTCCTTCTTTTTGAAGACCCATCAGTCCACGTGTATTTGGAAATAGGAAAATTTGGAAAAATGTTCTTTATGAAAACTAGAGTGTTTCTGTTTTTCATTATTACAAATAATCCTGTGCATATTGCCCTCGTGCCTTTGTCATTTCACATCACTTACTGCCTATGGTAACCTTCTAGTCATTCAACTACTGAGTCGAAAGCTCTAACCTTCAGGGTGTGCTACCAAATGATTTTTCACAAAAGATTATACTCATTTGTACTTTTACTAGATGTGAAAGAGATTGCCTATATCATTGCACCTTTGCCAGCCTTAAATATTCTCATTAAATAATTGTATTTCATTTTTTAACTTGCAAGTTATTATAAAATTAAGTAAACTGTGGAACCTACTCATAGATAGTTTTCTTCTGAGTATTATCTGCTTATGCCTACATTTCGATCAGAATAGTAATAATATTTCTTATTGGCTTGTAAGAGTTCCATCTATATTTAGAATATATGCATTTTATTTTTTTGTAATATTTTTCCAAGTTTGCCATTTGCAATTTAAGTTTGCTTATAACTTTTTTCATAATTATGTTTTTTAAAAAAGATATAGAACAGTCTGTTCATAAATATCATGGACAAATATTACATTCCCTTTAATAAGGCAGATATTAATTATAAATATATTTGCTCTAATAATTTATTTAATCAGTTAACATAAATTTAATTTAATATATACTAATTATAGTAATAAGAGAACGGGCATAGCAAAGTCTATCTTCTAGATTAGAATTGGCAGCTATTAGCATTAAGGTATTGGTGAAAGAGCACATGGGATGCTTAAATCTGTCAGAAGTTATTATTTTGGTAAACCCGCATACTATGCAAAAGACATATATTTTTCTCCCCTCTCCATTCTTAATAATACCTTATTATTTCCTTCTTTTTCTGTTGCATCCATATTCAAACTGCCTTAAAAATCTTTTGTATATACAATGGAAAATTATTATTTAGCCTTAAAAAAGAAAATCCTGCCATTTGTGACAACATGAATGGATCTTGAGTGCATTATGCTCAGCACAATAAGCCAGACAAAGAAATACAAACACTGCATGGTATCACTTATATGTGGAACCTTAAAAAGAATAAGAATAAGAATAAGAAAAAGAATAAGAATAAAGAATAAGAAGAAGAGGAAGAAAGAGTCAAAATCATAAAAAAGGACTAGAATGGTTGTTGCCAGAGGGTGATGGAACAGGGAGGGGTTGATAAAAGGGTACACACTTTCAATTCTAGGATAAATAAAGTCTGAAGATCTAATGTATACATGATGACTATGGTTGATAACATGTATTGTATAATTAAAATTTGCTGAGAGTAGAACCAAAAAAATAAAAGATAAATATGTGAGGTGATGGATGTGTTAATTAACTAGATGGGGGGGGGTGCGGAATCCTTTCACAATGTATATGCATATTAAATCACCACAATGTAGCCTTTAAATATCTTATAATTGCATATGTCAATTATACCTCAAGAAAGCTGAAATTAAAAAGAAAAAAGATGAATAAATGCAAGAAGTTCTGGGGATCTAATGTGCAGCATAGTGATTATAGTTAACAATACTGAATTGTATACTTGAAAATTGCTAAAAGAATAGGTCTTAAATGCTCTCACTACCAAAAAGAAATTGTAATTATGTGAGGTGATAGAGGTGCTAATTGACGCTACTATGGTAATCATTTTGCAATGTACGCACCTTAAATATACACAATGTAATATGTCAATTATATTTCAATAAAGCTGGAAAAAATCTTTCCTAGAACTTGTCTATATATTGGAACTTCTATAACCAGCCTCCCCTGTCATTTCTTCTGTACTGTTTGTGTTTTCTATCTATTGGTTTTCTTTCTTTTCTTTTCTTTTTTTTCAAAAGAAAACTTTTATCGAAAGAAGAAAATTTCAGGGGGACAAAACCCCTTCAAATTTTCCATTGTACTTGAAAACCAAATTAAATATCCGAAGAGCACTCCAGTGTGGGACAGGATGGGGTCCTTGTTAGCAAGGAGCATGTCACTCTGTGTGTGAATCTTGCATACATAATTCCCCTTGTGCTTAGACAATAAGAACTTTTGACATGGAACACTCTGCAGAGATGGCTCATTATTTTGTTTCTGTTTGAAAATTAGGCAAGGGTCCTGGCCAAAAGAACACAGTACTTTGAAACAAAGAAAATCACCCAATTTTAGCAGGGCAACATCTGGATCAGCTGGAGAGGAGAAGCTGTAATCTTGACATAGACAGTCTATGAACAGTCAGATGAGTCCTGGGTCCTGCCCGAGCTGGTCAGAAGGCGATGGGTGCTGGCGAGAGTTGTTATCATCTTGTTTTACTGTTGTTCATACTTTAAATTCCAAGTCAAAATGGATACTCTTTTCTGTCCAGCTCTCTGCCCAGCTGCTAGTGGTACACTGCAGGCAAGGGGAAATTGGGTGGTAAGTTCTCTAGCGGAAAAATTCAAATAACACTGGACTGTCCCCTTGTTTTATGTGACTCCCCATGCTCCCTTCAGCTTTTCTCTCGGATTCCTTCAACTTGCTTTCATGAAGGCCCCAAACGGATATTCTGATGGCTCTTCTGAATGGGGAAAATTGGGCCGACTCAAATAACCCTGCAAGTTAAATCTTATTCCTTCAAGGGACTTTGTTTCACGGTTTTTCTAAGTTTAAAGGGAGTATTTCATTGCTGATTTGTTTGGTGCACAGCTATATAAACCTGGCAGCATCAGTATGGTGCAGTATTCATTTTCCCACCCAGATGTTTACCCTCTACTGTCCCGTTCTGGGATAGGACTAAAGAGACACAAGTGCATTTGAAGAAAGGAACGTACTTCGGTGGCTGTGTGCGGGGTCTCATTCCCACGTTCAGCTCCAGTGGGGCGGCTGTGCTCGTAGAATCTCACAGTCTGCCCATTGCTCTTCTCTGATTGCATCCATTCCCTCAAGCCAGTGGGAGGCAGGGACATTCGTCTCTCAGGTAACGTCATTCATTAGGTATCCACCACTAGCCTAATGTACTGTTGCCATCCAGAATAAAAAAAAAAAAAAAAATAGGGGGACGTTAAGAATAGCATAGGAAATTGAGAAGCCAAAGAGCTGATATGTACAACCCATAGACATGAACTATGGTGGGAGATGATGGCATGGGGTGCAGGGTGGAGGGGATAAAAGGGGAGAAAAAGGAAAAAAAAGAGGAAAAATTGTTTAAAAACCAGCTCACAAAAAAACACTTCTTTCATGAAGCCCCTCTCATGACATTGCCAGCTACAGGCCATTTTTTGTTTGTTTTTGTTGTTGTTGTTTTAACTTTAAAAAAACTAGCCTTTTTATTTTGGTATAAATTGAGATTTACATAAAAGATGCAAAGATAAGAGCCCCAGTATATCCTTCACTTGGTTTCCTTTATTTTAAAAATCTGTTTATTTTATTTTATTTCCATCGCCATTTATCCCTCCACACCCTCTTCTACCTCCACCCACGCCCCTCACCCCTGCAATCACCACACTGTTGTTCGTGTCCATGAGCTTTTTCTCTCTTTTTTTTTTCTTTTTTTTACTCAAAGCCTCCACCCCCACACCTTCCCCTCCCCTCACCAGCTACCAGCCTACCCTCTCTCCAAACTACCGGATCAGTTACGGTGCTCTGTAAAAAATTGCTCTATTCCTCCCCTGGACAACACTGTTTCAGTGGATTTGGAGTGGGGCCCCGGAATTAATATTTTCAGGAGCCCCAAAACATATTACACATGCTGTATTTAAAAAACCATCCCAGGTTGGGTCTTATGATCAGACAAATTTAAGAAACTCTCTTAATTACGGGTTTGCATCCTCCACCTTAAGGATCCGATGATTTAATTACATCTTACATGGCATAGCTGAAGTGTGCCTTGTGGAGAGGTATCAAAGAAACGAGAAGGGCAGTTAGATTTTTTTTTTTAAATGGTCATAGGGACCGGCGTGTAAAAAGATGATTAAGGAGAGAGGCAGGAAAAGTGCCTCACGGAAGAAAGAAGGGACGGAGTGGTAGTGCATGTAGACGTGGCGCACACCCAGGCCCAGGCAGGGTGATAATGGCCTCCCTATTGGGCTTCTGGCCTTAGAGGCTCTGCCCCTCAAATCCCGCGCAGCTGCCTCGGCCACCTTCCCCCGGCCTCTCTGATTGCATCGCTCCCGCCTTAGAGTCCTGCGCCAGTGTCTGCCTGCCTTGCCAAATGACCCCGGCTAGCCACAGTTACCGAGGCCCTTCAGCCTCTGGCTTTCTGTAGCTGACGGCCGCGCTCAGCCCAGTTCAGGCTTTCGGCTCTGGCCCCAGGCTCTGTCTGCCAGCCCCTGGGCGAAACGCGTCAGCTGGCTCTTGGCAGAGCCCCACCTGAGCGTCGGGCCACTTGCTCTTCTTTTTGATGAGGCTGTGTGCCTTTCTTCCTTTATAATACTGTTCAAAAGTAACTTTTTGAGTGTCAGATTCTCCTCCCCTTCCCTTTTTAAATTACCAACCAAGATGGATTTGGAGTTCCCTCAACTTGACCAAGGTTTAGAGTCTTGCTGACTCTAGGCTCCTGATCTCCGTTTTCTTCAAACATTTACTTTAGAATACTTGTAATTATAAATTCTTTCTCTGCCCCCTTTGGAAGGATGTCAATCTTTTCCCAGTCTCTTGCCAGTTTTACAGCCCAGGAGATGTCTTTCTTAAGGACCAGGGAATTACGTCTTCGAAATGTAAACATCAAAAGAAATAGCACCCCTGTCTCCCAGTCTCGGTGGGAGAGCGGGGGTCTAACTGAGATGGGTGCCAACCAGCAAACCCAGACGTCCTGATCACAGAGGAAAACATGTGCAAAGTCAGGAATAACTCAATGTGCTCCACACATCACACTGATCAGCCTCCTGCTAATAACCTCTTGCTCACTCCAGCGCATACACAGCCGCCCTCCGGGGTTTCTTTTTTCAGAATTGAGTTCCCTCTCTCTCTCCTAGTGCAATAGCTTGAATAAAGTCTTCCTTGCCAGTTTAACTCTATCCAGTACAAATTTTTGCTTGACATTGCTTTTTTTAAAAAGATTTTATTTATTTTACTTTTAAACAGGTGGGAAGGGAGAGAGAAACATCAGTGTGTGGTTGCTTCTCGCGCGCCCCCTACTGGGGACCTGGCTTGCAACCCAGGCATGTGCCCTGACTGGGGAATTGAACCGGCAACTCCTTGGTTTGCAGGCCGATGCTCAATACACTGAGCTACACCAGCCAGGGCTGCTTGACATGACTTAACAATGCAGAGATATAACTGGTTGTATATAGACACAACAAATACATTTCAGGAAAAATAATGTATGTTTGTATATATATCATTGTATCTGTATCTATAAAGTGCAAATCTTTTGAAGTTGGTGACTAGCTCTCTTAGTTTAGATTCTCACCAGGAATCTCTGTTCAACCAAAGAAAAGGTTAATGAGATCTCCGTTTATGATTGGGTTGTCATTACAGGGAACGATGACAAGTTTTCAAAAATTCTTAAGACATGTTAGAACATTTTTCTAATAGAAGAAAATAAGTCACTCTCTTTTTTAAGCTCTGGGAAAGGGTTTCTAAGACAGAAAATAATTTTTTCCTCAAGATTACACATCGTTTTGATTTTAAAAGTAGGGAGGTTTGCATCACATAGCTGCTGCTCAATTAATGAAATCCCAGATCCAGGTGTCTAGTTCGTAAAAAGAATTAAACAGAAACAGAGTATAATTTAAAAAAGAAAATTCAATAAAACATATGTAAACATTTTATATGCACATAAAATATAACTGTAAGATTATGTTGATTTTATCGATTCATGAAAAGAAAAAATGAAAAACTTCCTTGCCCCATAGTTTCTTCACATAAACTTAGAGAAATATTATTACATTAAGTGTGAAAAATGCCTGTTAATTGGAAGACTGTCATTTGTAAGACTGTGTCAGGTTTTGAAATTTTTTATCTTATACCTTTTCAATATGGTCTTTCTGTTAGCTACGTGGGAAAGAAAACTCAACTGTTAAATAATTTATATAAGAACATGAAGATTGACATGCCTGTCTGCATATTTCATTCCACCTGGACCGTCCTGGTTTTCCCACGTGTCTACTGAGTGGCTCGTCCGTCTGCGGCAGACAGATTGTTCTTTGCCTTGCTGATGGCTTTGCACATCACCAGTGCTCTTGGAGCCAGCTGGGGGAAGGAGCCACGTTCTCCAGGAATTCCAAAGGGACCCCTGTTCCTGTCCCCTCTTTCCCAGGAATGGGAACAATTGAATGCCACCAAAAGTACAACCAATTAATTTGTTTTTAACCTGAAACCTGGATTTGCCTGTCTGTCTGTCTATCTATCTGTCTATCTATCTACCTATCTATCTATCTATCTCTTATTTCATAACACTCCTGGGGCTTCCATAAGTATTATTACTTTGGTTTCTGGGTATTGAACGGAAATGAAAAGATTATCACTTGAGTGGAAGGGAACCTGGGATATAAATATGGTATCAGTTTGTTAATTTCCAGGATTTTGGTAAATCTTCAGAGCCTGTTTTAAGCTAAAGAAAGCAAACTTTAGATTACAAAAATGCTGTTGACACTTAAATTTTATTTGTATATGGATATGAAAGTATACATTTGAAAATCACTCTTAAAACTGGGAAATGCACATGCTACATTTTGAACCAAACTGCTAATCTCTTGCATCAGGTCAATATTATACAATTTTCCGCTGTTATGTAAAATAGTCTCTCACAATTTGCAGATACACATCTATGACCAAGTTTATTGTACCCCTTTTAAAGCAAATGATCTCTGGTTAAACTATTTTGGTTCTTTCCATTTTCTACCTAAAAATGCAGATGGGAAATTGATTTTGTGGATGCCTTTCATATTTTAAAGCTTAGTAAAAATGGAGTGAACCAAACTACTCATGAACGAGCTTAATATTTGATCTTAGTTTTTGACTGTGTAGCCTATAGCAAAGGCACAACCTGAGAAAAAGTGAAGGATGCAGGAACCATCATTGTAGTTGGGAATAAAGAGCCATAGAGAATCAGATATGAGAGAGTGTAGCCAAAATTTAATACCCTTTGCTTGCCATCACTATCTTTTCTTTCCGTTCCTCTACAGGAAAGTATATCTTCATTGTATTCAGTTGGATCCTCTCCTGATCTCTCCGCCCCTTGACAATAGCTGCATTAGAATCTAATTTCCCATATGTTGGTTTGGACTAAGTGTCTGCTTTTTACGTTGGCATCTCAGATTTTTACTGTGTTGGAATTTGATCTCTGACCAGTTTACCCATTTTTCTTGCACTGTTAAGGTTAAACCACCCTTTAGCCCTCAGTAATGTTGCCCTGGGGGAGATTCTATGCTCATGTATGATTTTCTGTACTCCTGACCCCCTGACTTACTCTCCAAGAGTCTTCGTCAATGTCAGCTCTCTTCCTGGGCCACAGTTGCCTCTCAGGTTGGACCCTCTAACATGATACTGTTCAATTTCTGAAATGCAGCTAAACTTGTTATGCCACATGTTCTTTTCTGGGGTGGTCTTTGTGGCTGGGATAGAGGAAAGGAAAACAAGCCCTTCAGGTCATTCCACTACACCCTAAAATTTGAGACCTACTGCTACAGGCAAGGCATGTATATAAGACATACTCTTGCTGTCTTCTACCTACGCTCCCCCTCCCCCATGCTAAATAAGATGTTACTTAGCTTCTTCCAGGTCATGACTTGCTTGTTTCCTCCCACGCTCCTTATTGTTTTAGACTGATCACTCATAACACGTCAATTTAGAAGACTGTGGAGGTTGTTAGCCTAGCCTGTGTAATTGTATTTACATGAAACGATTCTACAGATGTATACAGAATATTTCAGAGTCATGATATCTAATAAGCTTATCTTCAAAAGCCTCAGCAACGTGCTTGATTAATGGTTTCTAACTATCAGCTCCAGCATAGATACGACGATCTGAGGATGCAGACAAGTTGGTGGCACCCTAACTATAACTCCACATATTTCTCTTGCATGTAGAAAAGTGGGATATACATGATTGAGTGGGACATTATTGTAAGGATATTCTTAAACTCATTACTATTTATCTAAATTTCATAATTTACAAAAGTCGTTATTTTATTATTAGTAACAAACTACATACTTCAGCAATGATGACCGTATAATCTGTTCTGGCATCAAGGTTGAGGATCAGGCCAAGAAAGAACCTGGGCAGAATCCCACTGGTGGCATTTGTGGACCTTGCAGTCTGCGATGCCTGCTTCTCATCTCCTTCCTGAAAGTCGCTGCAGCTTGCCGCTGGTCCAGGGAGGTGGGAAGAATAAGAGCATGTCTTTTGTCTACATTTTTGCCTGCAGCAGTAGCTCTCAAACTTTAGGGTGCAGTGGAGCGACCTGAAGGGCTTCGGGAAAGGCAGATGGCTTGGCTCCACCCTGAGTTTCTGACTTGGTAGGCCTGAGGTCAGACCTGAGATTTGCATTTCCATCAGAGTTCCCAGGTGATATTGCTGAGAACTACCATCCTGAGATAATGCAGAATCTCGTAAGCCTGAGATTCTCCTGGAACAGATTCTCCTTTTAGATACTTCTGAGATATACTGCTAGTGACTCAGCTTTGGTTGACCTTTTGTGACATTGCCAAAGTCACTTAATGCTTCTGTGTTTCTATAGCACTGTGTGCAAGATGGAATGTGTCATCTAAGGCTTAATGATGCTTAGGCACACATGAATAGCGCTATGGATTTGCAAGTGTTTACTTTAAAGTATTATTTCACAGACTTGGAAAATTCCCCAGAGAAGTTATGGTTAAGGCTCCATACAGAAATTGAAATCCCTCTTTGGCTTCAAAATCATTTACTCTGGAGTACTGGCTTATTCAGGGGAAAAAAGTCATTTTTTTTTATCTCATTCTCCATAAACTTATAGCTCAAAATAATTTTTAAAGTTAAACTGTTAGTAAATTCCAGTGCATTTTTGCCAAACTTTGGAACATTTGAGGAACTTTTAAATAGTAAACTAGACAACTTTTTAACAACTTTTAAATGTTATAGGTTTAAAAACAAAAAACATGTTTAAGTGATATTCATTATGAATATGAATAAAGTTTGTTTCACTTGAACAAAATGTTGATTTGGTAAGTATCTCACATTAAATTAATAGATTCTTTGGGTCAGAGTCCTACAGTGCACAAATTCTGTTTTATCTCCAAAGTACCAGCCTTGACAAATATTTCCTCACGGTATTCTCTGTCCTTAGAATAAATAATACCTCATTTGAGACAACTTTTGTATCTGATGCTGGCGATAATGCAGCACCATCCTTGACAAAACTGTTTTTAAAGGTTATGTAGTGAAAATATTTTGGGACAATGTGGGTCATTAGATATCTGAAGTCTTACTTAGTTTCTTTAAAATACAGTTAGTTTCTGCAGTAATTACACAAAAAATTTTTAATGGATTATTTCTTTTCCTAGGCAATAAGGGAAATAGATATGACAAATCAACACAACAAAAGGACAATTAAAATTAAAACAAAAAGAAGAGTGAGCTAAATGTAAAACAGGGCAAAAAACTCCAGAGGTGAAATTTCGGGGTGTTCAGGCAGAAGTCAGTTTTGTGAAGGGAAAATAAGCCTTGTGCGAGCAGCGAGGTGGAAGGGATGAACCTGAGAGTCTCATTAGTTTCAGACACTCAAAGCCGGGTAGTGTCCTAGCTTAGTACTAACTTCTGACTCTCCGCAGAAGTAAGTACAACTCCTCTCTGGGTTTAAGTGTGCTGTCATTAGGCACTTAGGATTCCCGCAGAATAAGCTCAACAAAGTAAGTTTATAGTAGCAGTGTCCAAGGAAGCTGGTCAGTATGAGTGAGAATTGGAAGGACAGCAAACAACAGATACATATACCTAAGGACTTCAAATATTCACATTTGCAAATACAACTATACATTTGCAGAAATATAACTATACACATTTTTAAAGGTAAAATATGATATAAAAAATTGAGCAAGAAATGAGAATATATAAAAATAGCAAGGCATATTTGAAAATCATCTGAATAGAACCTCTAAATATAAAAAATGTAAATGTTGAAATTAAAAACTCAGTGGGTATTTTGACCACAGAGTTAATGCCACTAAAGAGAGAATGACTAAAATAAAATGCAAATCAAAATGAGCTCCTCAAAAAAAAAAAAGCACAGAAAAAGAAGGAGATGAAAAATATAAAAGTTCTATTATTATAGAAGTTAGAATAAAAAGAACATACATTGAATTTGAGAAAGCAGTTAAAAGCATAATGGGTAATTTTTTTTTCAGACTTGATAAAGTACAGAAATCCTACAGAAATCCACCAGTATGGGAATCTGATTATATTCCAAGCAGGGTAAATAAAAATAAATCCATATGGTTTAAAATTTTGGCAAAATTATAGAACACCAGTGACAAAGAAAAGATCTTGATAATAGCCAGAGTGGAATACATGTTATGTATAAGGGAGTAATAACTAACCTAATAGAGGACTCTTTGATAGGATTAATAGAAAATATTCAAGTAATTAGACTAACAGCAGACTTTTTGATAGCATGAAGAGGTAATAAAATAATATCTTTGATACACTGGGAAAAACTAACTATATACTTATCAAAACTAGGTTTTAAAAATATGGGCAAAATACAGTATTCAAAAATAAAATTAAAACATGGCAAAATACACCATTAAAAGAACTTTACTTATAAGGCTATATGTTAGGGGGGAAAAAAAGTGAAAGGTCTGCATTCCCAGAAAGAATGGTTAGCAAAGAACGAGGAGCTATTTAAGGAAATTTAAAAAAAGAGGCAAAACTATCTAGACAAAGATAATGTGTACAAAATACTAATTTTAATAACATCAAATTTGTGAGCTAGAAAAAATGGCATGTTTGCTGGGAAGGAGCGATTGAAATCCAATTATATTGAAATTCTTGTTTTTAGAAGAAAATATACAATATTGCATTTAGACTTTGTTTAAGATGCATAATAAAATTTCAAGAGTATTTATTTAAAATAATAACAGGAGAACATATAACTTCCAAACAAATAGAGGAAGGACTTAATGAGATAGCAAAAGCAAACAAATAAACCAAGAGAGTCCTCAATTATGTCACCTTCCATAAAGGAAAAAGAGGTAAGAGTGGGACAAATAAGCACAAAATCAAAATAGTAGAAAAGTTAAAAAACAAGTATATCAATTAGCTCTTGTCACAAAATTGCTAAGAAACAAATCATTCTTGCGTTAACACATAAGCATCCATTCCCAAGGGTCTTTGGATAGATTGAAGATTGGCGACTAAGACTGGCTGAGCTAAGATGGCTTGGATTTGCTCCACAGGCCTCTCACCCTCCTCCTGGGCCCAGCTGGCTAACCTCAGGATGCTTTCCTCGCGACTATAGCAGAGAAACAAACGAGCATAATTTAGCCCTGTGCTTTACTGCATCTGCTAACATCCTACTTGCCAAAGCCAAGTCCTATGGCCAATCGCTAGGTTGGTGGAATAGGCAGATATTCTCCTTCCATGGTTTGAGATGCAAAGAGTAATAAGTGTAATTATATTCAATTCACAAGTTATTTATATTATAAATAGAAATGTAATACTTCTCCCGATTACAGCAATTTAACTACCATCTGTTAAAAGACACAGGTTATCAGATTGAAATCAAGAGAAACAGAAAACTGCAGAGATTAGTGATGAAAAATGGAGAAAAAATAACCAGGAACATACTAAACAAGATAAAATAAGTTGTGAGTGGTTACTTCTGGGGGCACAATGGGGATAGTGATTAGTAGGGGACACCAAAGTGCTCCTGGGTAACTGATAATAGTCTCTTGCACAATTTGGTAAAATAAAAATAGAAAAAGAAACAAAGAAAGGGAAAAATAAGGAAGTAAATAAGCAAGTTGCAGTATCTGTATTAAAATTGAAGAAAATAAAATTTAAAACACAAACATTATTAAGGATAAAGTAGATACCAATAAAACAGTAGGAAGTTCAATTCACCAGAAATATATAACAATTCTAAACTCATATGGATCTAGCTAAATAGTACTAAAATATAGAAAGCAAAACATGATGAAACTACAGGGCAAATACACAAATTCACAAATTCACCTTATCTTTGGTTATTTTGAAGATAAGCAGAAGAAAAAATGTAACAATACAGAGGGTTTAAATAACATATCTGCAAGCTTGATTTAATGAGCATGACAGAACCATATTCCCAACCGCTGGAAAATACATATTCTTCTCTATTACACAGGAAGCTTATATACTAGGTCTTTATACATTTTGAATAATTGCCATGTATATCTCAATATTATTAAGATGGAAATCATACATTAAAGGATAATGCTTACAACCACTGTCAATTTGGAAAATAAAAAAAAAAAACCCTAGAGCAGAATAATATAAAACTACTATGTAGTAAAACAAAGAATAGTGAATCTTTTGATGTGTATATATATATTCTACTATATAGAAATATATATATATTTCTCTTCATAGATCTGCTTTTGTCTTTAGACTGGGAAATGTTTCAAAGTCAACCTTAGGTCTCTGATCCTTTCTGTTTAAATTCTCTGTTTATCTAACAGAGATTAACTGTGTTCTGTTTCCCCCACCTTTTCAGCTCTTCTATCTCCTTTCCTTCTGTTACCAATCGTAGTGTTTACCAAACGTCTGTACTTTAGAGAAGGCTCTTTACTCCTCCCCTGGTAACCTCATTCACTTTACTGGTTTGGACAAAGTGAAAGAAGAGGAGATGAGAAAAGAGTGGACAGATTGGACACAGATTTCAGAAGTAAAATCGATAGAACTTGTTGATGGATTACACACGGGAGATAAGGGAGAGGGAGAATCAAGGGCGACTTCGGTTCCTGGCTTGGCCGCCAGGTTACACTGATATGAGGGAAACACTTCTCCTTATATTAACAATGGCTGAACTGTTTCCAGACAAACCTGGCAGCCAAGGATAGTGGACTGGAATGTGCATGAGTGAACAATGACGGCTTCACTGTACTAGTCAGTGGGGAAGGTAGATACCATTGAGTGAGCATGTGTACTGTGTAGCTATCCCATTCAAAAGGACTGAGTGAATCTGCTTCAAATTTTGTGTTAAGTTTGAACATTCCTCTGCAGAAACTATTCACATGATTAAGAAGTCCACAGCTATGGGCAATTGGTAATAGGCAGCTTCATCACAACAACGTGCCAGCTCATGCATCACCTCTCTACACAGAGTTTTTTGGTGAAACATCAAATCATCCAGGTGACTCAGCTACGCTATGGCCCAGATTTGGTGGCCTGCGACTTCCGGCTTTTCCCAAAACTAAATAAAATCACTCTGAAAAGGAAGAAATTTCAAACCATTGATGAGATTTAGGAAAATATGACGGGTCAGCCAATGGCTATTGGGAGAACCGTGTGAGGTCTCAAAGTGCCTATTTTGAAGGGGACTGAGATATCATTGTCCTATATACAATGTTCATTGCATCTTGTATCTTCTTCAATAAATGTTTCTATTTTTCATATTAAATGGCCAGATAGCTTCTGGACAGATACACACACAAAAAGTCTGGCACAAATGATGCTCCTTTTTTATTACAAAATGTTAAACATGTAATTCTGTAATATAACAATATCACACTCAGGCACACCATGTGACATTTTATGTGAAATGTTCAAATTGCTGTCTGTCTTGCACGAGACATTCATATACCCTACCAACTACACTCAAGCAGGCATTATTGCTGCTGGACCCTGTGTGTATGTGTGTGGCTGTGTGTGTGTGTATATATATATATGGCTTTTAATGCTTATAATAGGAAAGAAGAAAGGCTAAAAATGAATCTGCTGATTATTAAACTTAAGACTTTGGAAAAAAAATCAACAAAATAAATCCAAAGAAAATAGAGGAAATAGATAATAAATAAAATAAATTAATAAAAAACAAAGCAGATATAATGAAGAGGATCAAAAAGAAAATAAGTTAGTCATTTAAAAAGACTAGTAATATAGATAAACCTGTGGCAGAATTTATCAAGTCAAAGAGACAAGGCGCAAGTAAGAGTATTTTTTTTTTTACCATAAATTTAACAACATGCATGGAAAGGGTAGATTTGTAGAAAACTGTAACTTATCAAATTTGACTCAGTAAGAAATGGACATCCAGATTAATAGTTAAAAATCTCCCTACATTGAAAATAGCAAGCATAATTTTATCAATGAATTCTTTAAATTTTTAAGGAAAATAGTTAATTCTGACAATCTCTTCCAGGTAATAGACAAAGAGAAAACTTCACAACTTATTTTCCAATAGCAAGCATAACCTTTTGTACCAAAACACAGATTAAGGACTTTACACGAAAAGAGAATTGTGTTTGGACTCATGAACAGTAATGCCAACCCTCCCCATATTAACAAATCGAATCCAGCAATGTATAAAAATGATAATATCATATGATCGAAGTGAGTCTATATGAACAATGTAAAAATATTTTAACATTACAAAATACATTGATATGTTTCACCATGTTTGCAGATTAAAGGAGAAATATTTGGCCATCTCACTTGAAGCAGAAAATCATTCAATATAATTAAACATCCATTCATGATTATCACCCTTTCTGACCTAACAATATAATTACTTATAAAACTTTACAGCAAACATTCTAAATGGTGAACTTTGAAAATAACACTTTAAAAATTAAAAACCAGACAAGAATTCCAATATCACTCTATTTTTTAACATTGCACTGAAATTTCTGGCCAATGAAATATTTTAAAATATATATATATATATATATATATAACTTTTGGAAAGAAACAAAACTTATCTACAAATGACACAATTGTATAGAAAATATAAACAAATGTACTTTATTAAAATTAATAAGAAAAATTAGAAAAGTAACTGGATATGAGATCAAATACAAAAATCAACTTCATTTCTCAATACCAGAACAAATAGAAAAAACAACATTTAAAAAAGGCACTATTTTCAACAATAAACACAAATTATAAAGCACTCAGGAATAAGCAGGGCAAAAGTAGGTTTATAGTTGTGAGTATACAAAACTCAGTTTATTCTTACATTATTGTTAATTGTTGTATTATTTCCCATAAAAACAACTTTTGGCCTACCCTATATGTGAAATGCCAGTATAGGGAAAATTATAAAACATTATGAAAATAATTTAAAAATATATAAATACATGAATACTACCATATTCAAGATTAGGAAGAATCAATATTGTTAAGATGTGAGTTTTCTCTAAATTATATGAGAGTTTCAGGACAAATCCAGTCAAACTCCCCAAAGGGGTTTATGAGGAACCTGAAGAGCTTATAACATTTGAACAGAAGCTCAAGGGGTCAAGGAGGGTCAGGACACCCCTGATGAATGAGAATACGGTTAAGAGAACCGCTGTACCAACTACTGGACCTGTTAAACTAAGCTAATGAAGAGAGCGTGGAGAGTGTGCAAGGGCAAAAATTGATCAGTGGGTAGCCAGCCTAGAAATAAACCTCCTAATGGAAGTAAAATATATAACCAAAGTGGTGTCTTATAAATAAAACAGTGATAATTATTTATCTATAGAAGGGAAAAAATAGAATCCTTTTTCATATACAACAATTATTTTAGAATGAATGAAATGTATTAGGAAAAACAAAACTTCACAAGCAAGAGAAAACATTTTAAAAGAATATCTTCATGATTTCAGGGATGAAAATATTTCTTAGGCAAAATACAAAAAGGATTAACTAGATGAAAAAAGTCTGATAAATTTAACGGTAGACATAAGCTCCTTTAACTGTAATTGCAAAATCCATAAAGCCATGAAATATGAACATTTATTTTCATATGCAAACTCATTTGATGGCAAAAACAGACATGAATCTATTCACAGTGATTTTTTATAATAGATGTGAGTATTCACCCACTTTGCTTTGGATACCTTTATGAGTGTGACTACAGAATTCTCTCTAAACCCTGTTAGGAGTGTTGATTATACACAAGATATGACCTATATAATTTTTAAACAATGGATTGTGGTCCTGAACATTAACGTTTAGAATGAGAATCATAATTCCTGGTGTTAGTTACTTCTGGGTGGTGATGTGGAGGCAAGAGATGGGATATGAAAGGACCTCACAGGTACCTTCAATACTGTCTAGGGATAGATCATATTCGAGTCTGTGTGTTAGGGGCTCATTCATGATTTTATTTGCTTTATAGTCTCCATGTATATTACATATATTTAGTGTGCTATAGTAAATGAAACATTTAAAATATGAGTTGAGGATGGTTTTATTCTTCTCTCCTTTTTAATTTTTTAAAATGGTTGGTTTTCCACCTCAAGGAATCGTTTCATGACTCACGAAGAAGCGCTAAGTTATTTTTTTAAAAGTTGTCCTAGAACAACTCTCACCCATGTGCACCAGGAATTCTGAAGTAGGGTGTCAGCTGTTCTTACTCCTAAACTTTAAAGTAGCCGATGTTTAATGGATGAGTTGTCTTCAGATTATAACTCTTGAATCGGATGTATCAGAAATGAAATCAATCCTCCTCTTCACTCAAAAGTTTTTTTATTTATTTCTTCCTTTCCTCTTCTTCCTCCTCCTCCTCCCCCTCCTCCCCTAATCCCTCCTTTTCCCTCCTCTTCCTCCTCCTCCTTCTCCTTCTTCGTCTTCCTCTCTTCCTTCTCCTTTACCTTCTCTTTCTTTCTTTTTCAGATACGGACTCAGACTCATCAGCCCGTGGATAACAGCAACCTCCTCCTCCCCCTCCTCCTCCTCCTCCTCCTCCTCCTCCTCCTCTTCCTCCTTCCACAAGATGGGGATATTCTCAAAGGAAAGTAGAGCAGTCCCTTCTTCAAGAGAAAGCTGACGAGTCCTTACCTCGCAACAGCTAGTACCCTCCCCTTCCCTGCAAAGGAAGGCGAGGTCCCACAGCAGACGTTCTTGAGTTTACTTAGCAACTTTCTGTAGAAACAGAAGCATGATTTTTATGGCATCTAACACTGTGTCCAGTTTTTTCTTCAAAAGGGTCAACTTTTTTTATAATTTGCATTAACCTGCTTTGTTACAAAAATTACAGCTAAATATTTTGTTTCTTTTTAAAAATTACTTTAACAAACTGAATAGTAAAAATAAAATAGAAATATATATTAAATATCATGAAAGAACGACTAAGTTCTTTTTAACCTACTAATCATCAGCTAATAAATTCTCTACCCTCTGAAGAGTTTAGCGTATTTTATTTATATGTACATGATTTTACATTACTCATGTATGTCTCTATAGAGATCTTCTATTTTTATTTCTTAGAATTGTATAAGATCTTTGGAATATTTTAAAGGCCCCATTAGTAGAGTTCCGTACTCTCCAAGTTCAAATCCCAGTGGCATTATTTACTAAACTATAGGAACTTGGTCAAATTACTTAACATTTTTTGAGGTTTTCTCATTTGTAAAAAGGATATCACAAAAAGCACCTTTTCCCCATAGTATTGGGAATTAAATGGGCTAACCCACTTAGAGTGCTTAGAACTATCTACTTGGTAAATACCTAGGTCCTCAGTATTCATTAGTTGCTATTACTGTTTCTCTATAATTACAGCATTTAAAAAAACTTTATCTCATTCCACAAAGGTATCCTCTTCATTTATTGATGAAATAGGGTTTGTGGAAGAGTTTTGCAATGGGAAATTCAGGTCTATTTCTTTAAGACCCAGGTATAAAATAACCAGTGGAAAAAAGCAAGTAAGCAAATGTTAGTGTTAAAAGTCCTTCTTGATTTATCACTTCATTTATTCATGGTTGCCTTTGATCTTTGTCCATATGGTTTTAAAAATCATTAAGTTTGTATATCAGACCATAGGCTACTAGCAGAAATTTTGTGCCAGTCTAGTAGGGTAGGTAAAGCTCTGCTGCTATCCCAAGCCCAACTTTAAACAACACAACTTCAATTTGATCTACTTTTATTAGTTGAACTTCTGGGAAGCTTTCATTTGAATGACTGGTATCTTATCAGCTAAAACAGTGAAAAAAAAATTGAAAACTGCACACTTAGTCCACACATCTCATTTAATGGATGAAAACACTGAGGACTCGAGAGGGGACATGGCTTGTTGGCTGAAGGAGACATGTTCTACCTGGAAGGTGCAGAAAAACAGCAACTAAAAGTTATCTGTAGGTGGTTTTTGTTGTTGTGCATTATCTTGAATATGTATGTAATTCTAAGCTGTAAGCCCTTTTTCCTAATGTTTCTTTCTATGACTCATAGAGAAGCAGAAATACATTGATTTTTAATGAAATTTTTTCTCTATGTGATAATATTTAATACTTATTTTGTAAGTTCTGTCCCTATGTAAATTACTTTGTTTAATCTTTGAACAATGCTCCATGTAGGGACTTTTTTAAAGTTCTAATTTACAGATGAGGAATATGAAGTTTAGAACTATCCAGTCTGACAGGCTGCAAAATACATGCTTTTTTTTAGTCCTGTACTAAGAGAAAGGCTACATAGATTTTACCATCTATGTCATTAGTGATGAAATTATGACTTGAATCTTCTGTTGGCTTATTAATTATAACCCAAAAGCATTAGGATATAATGAATACAAAACCATGCATTGGGAAATAAGTAATTGAACAAAAGTATAAAGAGACAAAATACTTCACTCATTAAAATGATTAGTGAAGGGAATTTTAGGCACTATACCATCCGAGTGGGAAAAACCCTTTTTGGTCCTCTTCACATCTCATCACATAAGCTAGTGCTTACCCCGCCCCACTTCCTAGGGTACAACTAGCCAAATACCATGTAGAACAGATGGTTTCAGCAGAGCTTTGGTAAAATGCTCCTTTGCAGGACTGAAGCTTCTAACACTTACCATCCCATCAACGATTTTTTCTCTCCCTGGAAGCAAATGGAATTAACAAATGGTAATGTCATCTATGGTTCTAGAATTAGTCACACTAGAATTATTGTGCATATTTCCCAGAAGATATATTTTACATCTTGTAACAAATGAACCATTTAATTCTTAAGATTTTTCCAGTGAGAATTTTCTCTCTCCCGTTGTAGCTTGCTGTTCAATGTTGCTATTAGAGAAAAGAGGAACCGGGCCGCTGCCTCTGTGCCACAGAAGGTAACAGAGTTTTGAAGTTAACAGGGTTATTCAGTGCTGATAGAGGAAAGGTTATCAAATTATATCAGAATCCCAACCATTTTGAAGAAGTCAGAAGGTATAGGCAAAATACATTATTTGCAACCACCTGTCTCCCCCTTAAAAAAAAAAAAAAAAAAAACTAGGGCAAGGGAGTTAAGATCTATTCACGCTTTTATCGTCTTGAACAACTGGTAATGTGAGAAGCCCTAACTCCCTTCCTCATCACTACTAAATGTCTGCCACTTCCACACCCTCCTATCTTCTATGGTCTCCTAGCATGTAGAATATATCTTCTTTTGTACAAATATAACTTCAGTTCTTGAAAGTTAACCTGGCTATGCATCAAAGTTAACAGGTCCCTGTTATATTCTGGAAGCACTTGCATTAAAAACAAAAGAAAAAACATTTCTATTACACAAACAGGTAATGAATGCTCAGTTGCACCTAGAGAGGATTAGCAGTATAAATGAGCTACTGATCATCAAACATACATCCAGAGTTAGGAGGCAATCCAGCCTTGAAGCTCTGGAGCAGAGATACAGGGTTTTGTGTCTTACCTTCTAAAGAAGGGGCTAATAACTCATGCAAATATGAGCGGTCAGACAGGGGACTATAGAATATGACAAACTCAGAATGCCTGCTTCAGAATTGTGTCTCAGGATTTCCCTCAATTCCCTGAAATCTCTTCTGAGTCTCCTCTCTGTCCAAAATACTAGAGTCCATGGGCTACACCTATTGCACAAATTTCATTTGATATAGCACGTGAGTCCCTCTCTCCTGTTAGGATTAGATTATAGTCAGTGAAATGACTTTTCTCCATAGCTGTGGTGTGTTTATTAAGCAATTAGCCTAATAGTGTGGGGGAGGAAAAATAATTTCTCTTCTACCTTTACCTTCCTAAATTATTCTTGCTGAACTAATAAGCAGATCAACATGAGACAGATTAATAGGAGAAAATAACCAAATTTATTACGTAGGTACATATCGGGGTTCCATAAGGATATGGGGACCTGAGGACAAATGGGGCAGTTGAGGCTACTATGTCACCTTGAGCTAAGGAGAAAGAGAGGGATTGTGATGTGGGGCTTTGAAGGGCAGGGAGGCAATTCACATAGACATGGAAAAGCAAATATTTGGTGAATAAATGTTTGCTGGGCCATCTTTGACAATAGGACACTGAGAGGACTTTACTTAAAGGGCTTTGCTAGGTTCCTCCCTGTCTATCACACACTAGTTCACATTAAACTACAGTTATCTATGATTCGATAGCTCCCTTCCTGGAGAAGGTCCCCTATCTAAATTCTCTTAGGAAGTTAGGGAAGAGGTCAAAGGTTTTTCCTGAGCCTTGTGCTTTTTGAAAATAACTAGCTTAAAGTAATCCATTTCCCCCGCAAAGACATATTTTGGGGTGGCAAACTGCTCCTGCCCACCAGTTAGGTAACTGTTTAGACTATTAGGAACACATATATAACAGGTGATGGTAATTTTTATTAATACTAACCTTTGAGGGTCTTTAGGAAATGGTTAATTTTTCTAAGGAACAAATATTTTTTTTAACTTTAAAACTCTTTATGTTGGGAAAGATAAACATAGTTTCAGTTCTCAAAGTTCAGTTAGAAATAGCCTATTCTAGAGATTTTTCAAAAGGTTGTCAAACTCAATTTCCCCTAGGGAACACTGCCGTAAGTATTTAAACAGCAAGCAGATTAAAAAATAAAGCAGCAGATAGATTTAAAAATCTTTTTGTTAAGCATGCAATTGCTGCTATATTTGGCGTACCGAGAGGGCGATTGCCATTCAGTAACACAGCAGGGCAGTTTATCTGCTGTATTCATTTTAAGCACTGGAATCATAACTGCAATGATGGTCGAAATCAGGTGCTTGAATCGCATCTACAATAGGGTCCAAGCGTTCTTCTATTATGAACTTCATCAAGATAACTAAATGAGATTGGCTGAACTAGCACTGAACAATGAACTCCATACAAGTGGTACACATTTAGTGTGCAACATACCGACAGATAATAAACAGTGGAGTTCTGATAGTGACTTCCAGTCAATTCTCAATAAAACTTCTTCAAGTTATAGCCAGATAAGGTCAGGGGACATATTGTCCTCCTTTCGTCTTCTTTCTAATTTATCTCCTGTTTTTCTCTAACTCATATGGCTCAACATCCTATATCAGGCAGTGGAATTGTACGTCCATGGACATGCACCTGTCTGTGTTGATTGCTATTGTACTCACAGCCGCCAGCCCAGTATCTGGTACTTTAAGGTTTTGATGGGCAAATCTGAATGAATAAAGCAGCTGTGTCTCTTCCTTGACTCAGGCCTTACTGTTTTTCTGGTGGTATATTCCCACTGTTACACACAGCCTCGGGTCGCTCTCCTGCTACGCTGCCTGTTTCTTAGCTGACTCTGAGACTTGATGGGTTGGTGAAAAGATTTTCAGAAGCTAATTTTTCCTGTTTATTTTAAAAGTAATACTATTTAACAATGATGCTGTTTATTGAAGAAAGTGTTCAAAATATACCAAAATATATTGTAGAAAATAAATATCCCCCATGATTCCACTGCCCACCAACAAACACTTAATATTTTGGAAATGTCCCTTTTTGATATCTTATGTGCTTACATATTATAATGTACCTTTAATTTGGCTATATCATAATTATAGTTTTAACACTTGATTTTTAAATTTAAAATTATATGATATTTTCCTAGGTTGCTAAATATTCTTCAAATCAGTGGTATTTTTAATAGCCGGTTTTGGAATTATGTTTATTTTATCATATACATTTTAATATTTATTTTGCCTTTCTCCATTTGTTCCAATTGTTTTCCGTGTTGGATTTTAAAACTAGAATCCCTGTACTTTTACCTCTGCATTCTTCCTACAATGTTGTGTTAGGATAAATTGCAGAAATAGAAATTTTGAGTTAAGTCATAAGAATATTTTAAAGTCTCTAGAAGTATACTGCTTAACTTCTTCCCAGAAAGGCTGTACCAATTTATACTGGTTGGAGGCCTTTTCTTTTCATGTGAAGATTAACTGGCAGCTAGAATGGAAAGTACAAACGGATTCACTGCAGCACAAATGTAATGGAGCTCAGATGGCTACGTGCGCCCTTCTTACCGGCCACCTCCGCTGTGGTAGCCTGGGGCTGTGCTAGCTCGCCATTTCATAGCCTTGTCACTTGTGCTAGCTCACCGTTTCATACCCTTGTCACTTAGGCTTTACCTTGTTTTCTTTTCGAATCAAAGATTTTCCCTATGAAATTTCTGCTAGAAATGGCTGCTTCCAAGGCTGGAGTGTTATAGCTTTAGCATTTTGTATCTTTTCGGTTGCTTGAGACTTAGTGTTCTACCAAAGTGCACAGGGCTGTATAATCAAATTTAGAGAGAGGGTCATGGTTAAATTACCAGAGTCAACATTAGTGCCTAAAAAGCTATTGGGACTGTAATCTATTGCGTATGCTTGGAGAAAATGCGCATTTACCGTTTTGGAATGTCAACCAATATAATGTGCTAAATAGACTAAAACAGACCATACCCATCAATAATAGGGTGAAGCAGGAGGGATGACTGGCAAAGTTTAAATTCATGCAATGTGAGTTTGCAAATATGTTAGATAAACAATTAAAGCTGAGAGTCCCATGCCACATCATAAGGACAAATAGTGGCAAGTTGTTTCAAGCTTATTATTATTGACAAAATAATAGATGAAGTTATGTCATGCATGGATTTTCATTAAATTGTCCACCAGGATGTAGAAACAACCTGTCCACAGCCCAGTTTAGGCCCATAGCCTATTGAGTCCCTTGGTATGCACCTGAGTACAGTTTGAGTAGATGACATTGAATCAGGGGCACAGTGAAATTAACTTTTTATATTTTTAACAGAAGAGTAAGGGGCATGACTTTTATTGGTCTCTTCCTTTTTCCTTCTTTCTTATCTTCTCTCCTGGTGGTGGTTCTCAGATGGGTAAATGTAAAGAGAGAAATGCCTGCTTCTAAGACAAGGGGTAGAATCACAATGCATAGAATCTCTGGGATATTGGTTCATAAGATAGTTCTCTGGGATAAAACGCTGCTGCACTAGAGTTAGAAGAGTTAAAATCCTCTTCAGGCAGTTTGCTGATTCAACCAATATTTACTAACTGCTTGATATTTACTTAACCATTGTTCTCTAAGTTGAGGGACAAAACAACGAGCAGAAAATATATTTATCCTTGCCCTTATGTCACTTGTCATCAAACAGGGGGAAAGAGACGTTAATCACCTAATTTCGCAAATAAACATAAAATGCAACTGTGAAGAAGGCAAGATAGAGAAATAATAGAGGAACTTAGCCAGCAGAGAGGGTTGGAAAAAGCTTCCATAAGAAAGTGACTCTTGCAATTAGAATTGAGAGATATATAGCTATAGCTAGGCCAGGAGAGGGTAGATGAGGATTACAGACAGAAAAACTGTGTGTTCAAAGGTGGTCCTCAGCCTGAAGGGCTACAAGAAGGTCAGCGTGACTGCAAAGAAGTGAGTAATGGATACATAATATGAAATACAGATAGAGAGATAAGTAGGAGCTAGACCACACTTGGTCTCCTAGGTAATGTTATATATTTTCATCTCAATTTTAAGATTAACTGAGAAACATTAGAGAATTCAAACAGAGGAGCAATATTGTCAATTTTTTAATTTGAACTTACTCTAGTTTTACCACAGAGAACAAATTAGAATGAGTTCTTGATGAACTATAGTGGTAGTGGGTTGACAGAGAATATGGACAATGTTGAGAGATATTTAGGGCATAATACTAACAGCAATTGATGAGAATTGGGAATTGAGAGTGTGAAGGAAAAGTAAGGTGTCAATACAAACATGTAGGTTTCTGGTTTGAACAATTGCTTGAATGATGGTACCATGTTCTGAATTTAAAAATAATTGAAAATGACCAGATTTGGTGAGATATTTTATTTTTGGTTTTGAACATTTGTCAAAATGTTTTTGAAATATCCTAAATAAGATCTGTAGATAGCTGAATATAATACTCTGAGCTGAGAAGAAAATTATGGGTTGGAAGTGCAAGTTCTCTAGTCATATAGGCATTGGATATTGAAGCTGTGGATATAGATAATGTTAACAGGATGAAATTCTAAGTGAATGGAAAAACAATAAGACATAGGCCTAAACTGCTATATTCAAACTGTCATCTTTCTCTTCCAGGTAAATAGATAATGAAGCTTCTAGAGTTTATTTCCCAAGCCTTCTCTTCTTATCATCTACAAAGAGATAAAAGTATTTCATGAAGGAGAGAGTGGTTAATGGTGACATATTTTGTTGAAGAATCAAATTAGATGAAATTGTTAGTTGGGTTAAGCACTGTTATGAACATCTGCAACTTTATTGAGGACCATTTCAGGGAATTCCTTTGGCCAGAAGATAGGTTGAATTAGGCTGAGGAGTAAAGAAATGAAACATACAAAAAGTTCAGACAACTTGAGAAGTCTGCCTGTGAAGGAAAAGAGAGATTGAAGCAATAGTTGGAGAGGAATAAGAGCAGATGAGGGTTTCTCATTTTTATTGGCAGAAACTCAGACTGTCTAAAACTCTAAGGAAAGTTTAATAGAAAGGGAGAGATGTTGAATACACAGGGGAGGAAAGATAATCAGTAACACGAGGCTTTTTTTTTTTTTAAATCATTTAAGAAAGTACTAAGTCTAAAGCTTAGTTGGTAGAGAATTTAGATTTAGCCAGGAAAAGAGATAGATCTTTAATTTTCTCAAGAAAGAAGAAAGCTATCCAGTTGATAATGTAGATGGATATTTGATATCTAAGAAAGGAGGTAAATCCTTTCTGATGCTATGTATCCATGTTCTTTGCAAAGCTCCTACATCATTATGAAAAGGTGATCTGCTGAGTTTGAGAGATGAGGAGTGTGGTTTGAGGAGAATGGAAAACTTATGACAATCAATGAGGTGAGTATTACTATGAACAAGGGAAGTCAGAGACAGCTGATGAGATTACTAAGCAGTGCTAGAGATGTCATTTGAGGCCAGCGATTGTGGGTTTATAATGGAGCCAATCTGGCCTATTGTGTGATTTTTCTCATACTGCACTTCATTGTTGAAAGGTAGGCACCACAAAAGCTTATAGTCACACACATCCAGTGTTGGGGTTTCCTTAAGGGGGCAGTAATGAATAAAGCAGAAAGGCAATGAAATTTATAGCATTGTCAAGAGTATTATTGAAACAATGGAGCATGTATTCTAAGTGGTCTCAGAAGGGAAATTATGAAGAAAGAGGGAGATAAATTGGGAGGAAATAGAACATTAGACTGGAGACTATGATGAAGTCAAAGAATTGTTGTAACAGAAGTAATTTAGAAAACCAAGCTAAGAAGAGAAGAGTTAGTGGTCAGAGAATATAAATATATGCAAATTATTGTTTTGGGCATAGAAAAGTCCAGGGCAAGATCATGCTCATTGGTGATGCAGAGATTAAAGAATTGAGAGGCCAAAGCACTGGGCCAGGTGACCCAAGAGTGACCCAAAAGGATGGTATCTTGGGAAATCAAATTCTCTAGTGTTTTACAGACAGCGATCCCAACTTCAGAAGCATTTCTGAATTTAAATAAATTCAGCATTTAAAAGCTGGAGAGCTTGATGCAATTGAATGATATAATCCTCAGAGTCCTCCCTTCCCTTCCCTTCCCTTCCCTTCCCTTGTCTCTCCTCTCCTCCCCTCTCTTCCCATTCTCTTTCTTTCCTTTCCAAGAGAATGAGGTAATAATGATCTAAAAGTAGCAATGAAGAGCAGGAGAACATCAGTCCTACTTTTTAGATTGAGAGTATATGAGGTTTGAGAAAATAATGAGATGTTATCCTTTGAGAGAATTTCAGAACCTTTTAAGATAAGAGCCAGGTTACAGGTACAGCAAAAATTAGATGGAAAATTCAGAGAAGAGGCCAAAGTTGTAGAGGAATTAGTGAATTCTGGAAAAATAATTTAATAGGGCCCACTGGAAGGTTATGGAAAGATTGGATAAGAGAAAGAGGCTGCATTGGGACAAAGAAATGCACAATATCATGAAGATTATGACGTGGTAGAGGTTTAAGAGTTGGGAATTTCTTTAAAAGATATTAGTCTGAAGAAAACCTGAGATGAAGGTGCATTCTGGGCCCAGTGGTCAGGGAGGCTGCTTTTTTTCACAATGGAAGGGTCATAAGTCATAGTAGGACCAGAAATTATGTTCCATATGCTTTTGTTGACTGATGACTGACTCCAAACTTCAGATTTCAAATGCCTCACAGGATCCAAGATTTGTCTTTCATTCCTTGCTAGAAATTACTTCCTATTAGTTATGGTGATTCTTTCCATGTGATGTTCCTCAAAAGCTTTTGATTTTTATTGACTTTTATTGAATCTTTATTCTGGCTTATTCTCATTTGTTAGCGAGTATGCATATGTGTGTCTTCTGATTCCAGTTTTGTCTTTACTGAATATTTAGTATGACTAGGTTGGTTGGTCTGGGTTTTCATTAGTTCTACCCCTGGTGGGGTGTTCAAAATATGTATGCCACCCAGTAGAGCTGGATTTTTGAAGATTTGTTGTGTGTGTGAAACCAAAACCTAAGACCATGTGGTAACAATGAAAGTTGCAATTAAAAGCTAGGATGAATGATTAAGTTAAACAAGGGATGATAAAGAGGCCAGATGGATAAAAGGGAGTTTGGAGTCAGCCAGGGTAATAATGCATCTGTTTTTCTTTCTTTGGGGCCTCACATAGTTGAGGCTTGGTTTACTGTGAGCTGACAGGACATTGGCTTGGCTCACCGTGTAGGACCTTCCCAGATGGCTCAGGGCACTCATTTCCTGCTTGGAAAAGTCTGGGATTACTCTGCAGTTTTGGTTCCCTCTTATTGTAGTGTATTATATCGTTGTTATTTCTTCTAAAAGTTTTGAATATATTCAATAGTATATTATGTCACTGTTAGGTACATAAAAATGCAGGGTGGTGCATAAGTAGGATCACAGTTGTGACTATGCAAAAGACAGTTCATTCTTGTATTATGATTTATTAATTACTGTATTATTTTCCATATGAGCAACTGTACCCCACATTTTATGTTATATATACATAAAGATGTGTCCACAATACATTATTGAATGAAAAGAGTGGATTATCAAATTGCTGTAATGATACCATTTAGGTAAAATAGTGTGTATGGGTATGTGATAGGCATAGAAGGGGTATAGAAATGCATGCCAAACTGTTTACAGTGGATATTGATTACAAGGTGTGGGGATGTAGAATTTAAGTTTCTGCTGTGATTTTTTGTCTTTTGTTTCAACCAAATAATAGTATCTAATAAAATATTTACTAAATGGTATATGTTTATACACATATGTATCTTAAAATGAATTAATCTTATTATATTGCTTTTATGGCACCTTTTAGGATAAGAGAACCATATTTGAGATTGGGATCGCTGATTCAGATTCTATGATTTTTGTGTCATACTTTTGAAAAGGGACAAAGTTTTTGTTTTGCTTGTATAGCTGACACACACACACACACACACACACACACTCACACAGTTTCCTTATCTTTAAGTTATGTTCTTTTCTGAGAGTTTGGAGCAAAACAATGTTTGGAGCCTGAAACACACATCAATTCATGCACTTCTTTATGTGAAAGTACATTATGTCACATATAATTGGTAAACCCTGAACCAATTTAGAAGATAAACTGTGAGACTGAAGTACTTAAAGATCTCTTAACAACTGGGACAAATAAATAAGAAATAATGAATATAAAAATTTAATAATTGTTCGGAAGGAAAAGGCAAAGAGTTCTAGGGTTAAAGAAAGTTAAAGTAATTAAGATCTTTTCCATACTAATGGCTATGAAGTAGAGGCCTCGGAACCTTTATTTAGAGAGCAGCTTACAGCAGGGTGCTATGGGTGCAGCCGGAGGGGCAACGGAGGGGAGCCCTTACCTAAGTTTGGGAACAAAATAGGGATCACAGAAGACTTAGAGGAACAGGGGCTCCGGGGGGGACCTTGAAGGATGGATATATGAGTTAGCCAAGCGAAAGATTCCAGTATAAATAAGTGGAACAAATGGGGTTGTTCGGAAAGAATTATACCAGTTTGGAAGCTTTCAGTCAGTAAAGAATAATAAATAGTGCATAATAAACAGATGAGCCTTGGGAGTGGTTAGAGTGCTCAGCGGATTCCACCAATGTCAATCACCACAGCTTGGGTTGGGTGCCAAGTTTTCTTTATGGTTGGTATACTATTCAAGCCATGCCTTTGGTTTAAATGAACATGAAACTGTGCGTTTTCTTTTTATTGCATGTGTACACAAATTATAAGTGCTAGCATTCATAGTTGCTGTCTGGTGTTTACACTTAACAAGAAGTCCTTGAACAGCAAAACCCAACTTAAGTGTACTCCATAAGCGACATTCAGTGCCTGTCATATCATACGTGGATTATACGGATATAGTGAAGTGAAGTGTTAGCAGTTCTGTGCGGTGTGTGTGTTTAAAGGGTAGTTTTCAACTCCTTTGTCTTCTGCTGAGAGATGTGGAAACCTGGTAAGCAGCCTATGGAGCCCTGTCCCCTGATACATCCACACCTCTAACGACAACATAGAGGAAAGGATGACTATCTTCAGGAATAACCCATCATCAGTCCAACAAACAAACAATGAACTCTGGGGTTGGGCTTTGTGAGAGGTAGATGACGGAGCCTTGACACAGGATTTAGCTAGGTATGGGGAGGACAACAAAATACTGGCATTCCTTAAGCTGTTGAATTGTTTATTCTTCAAACTACAAATCTTCACTATTGTAGTAAATTCCACATTTCAGCAGTTCACTGGATGCTTAAGGGATAAAATAACCACTGATTGAATTCTGGAGCTGAAGAAGAAAGCATGCCTCCTTGTGGTCTTCTAGTTCATGGTGGTAATAAAACATTAGGGGCCGGGAAGTCTGAGGCTAGAGAGTAGAGTATAAATTCATGGTTCTTAACGAGGGGCACAACAAATGGAGTGCCTGGGTGGCATTTTCAAAATAGGAATGTTTGAATCTACCTTCAACACTTAAATAGAGTTCAGGCATGCGCACTTTGAAGGTGTTCCATCGTGGACGTTTTAGGCACAGCTCTGAGAACTGTTGCGAAAGCGTATACAGACAACAAGAATAACATAACGGCAACAATAACAACAGCAACAACAAGAGCAGCCACTTTATAGCTTGTAAAGCATTTTCAACTGTTATTCTGCCTAATTTTTATAATAACCCAGCAAGATAAGTAATATTACATTCATTTTATGAAAGACAAAACTGAAGCTTGAAGAAGTCGAGTAAATTTCCTGTTTCCATTGCACGGAAACAGCAGAGCTAAACTCAATCCCAAATCTACCGACTTTTCTAGTATTAAAATCTCCTTTGGCATGAAGTCATCAGCTCATATCTGAGAATTTACTTTTCCCACCTCTTTCACCATAGCTTTCCAGTGCTCTAGCCAGTGGAATCCCATTCTCGAAAACTCTGTTTCCATACAGTTATAGCAGAAGGAATTTGGATTTGGTAATTTAGCTTTGAAATGAGCAATATTGGCAATTATATCACTTTGGTGACACCATAATAATTTCCTGACTTTTTCTCAGCACAAAAGAAGTATACAGGGAATTTCCAATGACATTTTCAGAGAATTCCAAACACCAGATTAATGTTGTACTAATAATGGAGAAAAGTGAATAGGATTAAAGGCTTAACTCTTTTCCTCTTTAAAAGATATGCATATACTGACTAGATGTTAACTTCTGAACTCCAAGCTTTAAGAATAAGTATACATATGTTCTTACTGAGCAATTTCAATTCCCTGGGGCAGTTTCTCAAAAACACAACAACAACAAACTTTTGCATTCCTCAATTAAGAATTTTTAAATATCATTTCCAGCCAAGATGGAGGTATAGTTAGATACATTTTGCCTCCTTACACAACTAAAAGAAGGATAACAACAAATTTAAAAACAAAAAACAACCAGAACTGCCATAAAATCAAACCATATGGAAGTCCAACAACCAAGGAGTTAAAGAAGAAACATTCATCCAGACTGGTAGGAGGGGTGGAGTTGGAGACGGGAACCTGGGGTGGGGGTGGAGGCCTGTGGCAAGGTGACAGCTGGAGGACCACGCAGGCAAGACAGCAGTTGGTGGGTCCCACGTTGGCATGGAGATAAACTAGGAGGGACAATAGGAGACTGAGACAGAGCATGCAACCCAGGGTTCCAGTGTGGGAAAACAAAGACTCAAAACCTCTGGCTGTAAAAACCTGTTGGGGTTGAGGCAGTGCAAGAAACTCCCAGCCTCACAGGAGAGTTCATTGGAGGGACCCATGGGGTCCTAGAATGTATACAAACCCACCCACCCAGGAACCGGCACCAAAAAGGCCCAATTTGCTTGTGGGTAGTGGGGAAGTCACTGAAAGATGCCAAGAGCTGGACTAAGCAGCATTGTTCCCTCTTAGACCCCTCCCCACATACAGAGCCACAAAGCAGCACCCGGGTTACCCTGCCCTGGCAAATACCTAAGGCTCCATCCCTTACAACATAACAGGCATGCGAAAGACAAAAAAATATGGCCCAAACAAAGAACAGGTCAAAGCTTCAAAAATAGAACTAAGTGATGAAGAGATAGCCAACCTATCAGACGTAGAGTTCAAAACACTGTAATCAGGATGCTCAGGGAATTGCTTGAGTATGGTTGCAAAACAGAGGAAAAAGCGAAGGCTATGCAAAATGAAATAAAGAAAAATACACAGGGAACTAACAGTGAAGGGAAGGAAACTGGGAGTCAAGTCAATGATTTGGAGCAGAAGGAAGAAATAAAATTCAATGAGAACAGAATGAGGAACAAGAATTCAAAAAAAATGAGGAGAGGTTTAGGAACCTTCTGGAAAACTTTAAACGCTCCAACATCCGAATCATAGAGGTGCCAGAAGGAGAAGAGGAAGAATGAGAAATTGAAAACTTATTTGAAAAAATACTGAAGGAGAACTTCCTCGATCTGGCAAAGGAAATAGACTTCCAGGAAGTCCAGAAGCTCAGAGAGTCCCAAAGAAGTTGGACCCAAGGAAGCACACACCAAGGCACATCATCACTACATTACCCAAGATTAAAGATAAGGAGAGAATCTTAAAAGCAGCAAGAGAAAAGGAGACAGTTACCTACAAAGGAGTTCTCATAAGACTCTCAGTTGATTTCTCCAAAGAAACCTTACAGGCAAGAAGGGACTGGAAAGAAGTATTCAAAGTAATGAAAGGCAAGGGTCTACATCCAAGATTACTATATCCGGCAAAGCTATCATTTAGAATGGAAGGGCAGATAAAGTGCTTCCCAGATAAGATCAAGTTAAAGGAATTCATCATCACCAAACCCTCATTATATGAAATATTAAAGGGACTTATCTAAGAAAAAGATCAAAACTATGAACAGTAGAAAGACAACAAACTCACAACTATCAACAACTGAGCCTAAGAAACAAAAACAAACTAAGCAAACAACTAGAACAGGAACAAAATCACAGAAATGGAGATCACATGGAGGGTTATCAGCAGGGAGGGGTCAGGGGAGAAAGGGAGAAAGGTACAGGGAATAAAAATTTTTAAAAAAATATTAAAGACTTAAGCATGTTTCTATTAATGGTATAAGGGCATTGATAATAATTCCTTGTTTGGGAAAGCTCTCCACTCCTTTTTACTTTTAGCTTTCCCCAGAGCACAAGCTTTTCTTTCTGAAGATAATTCTCATTCATTTTTTTTTTTTTTTGCATTTACTACATTTAACATTTTTTTCTATAATCTTGCTCTTCTTTTATATCTTGACAAGTTATTACTTTGTCCTTTCCATGAAAATTATCTACATAGAATAATGTCTCTCAATGTAACTGTGACTTTAAAAAATACTTCAGGCAACTCTCAAAGTTTCTGGAGGTCAAAGACAGCAAGTTCACAATTCAATCACAGTGACAACCTAGCACAAAAATCATGGAAGCAGCACCTTTGAATGAGATGTACCCTAAAGGATTGACTGCAAGACTATTTTTAGGCAAGACATTATTCAATGGTGCTTTAACTTAGAAATAACATAGCTCCCAAGTGAAGTCTCAGATTAGCTTGATTTGTATGTTAGGTCATCCATCAAAGAAATAGAAAAATTGAGTCTATTTATCAACTCCCACCTCCTCTTTATATTTTTGTCCAGCCTATTATTCAAGGTAGCTAAACTCAGGATTGTCACCACCTGACTTAAGCACTTAAAGGTGAATTGCGGAATGATGCCATTTAGTTCACACTGTTGATGTTCTACAGGAAATAACACTCAGTAAAGCAAAAAGAGAGCCAGATACACTATCTATTTATCTCCTTAGTGCCCTTTCTGATACCTATTTATCTGGGTGCACTGACTAAGGGATGACTTATACTGTAAATGTATTTTCTAAGTCATGGTGTAACTGAGAGAGAAGATGGAATACTTCTACTTGATCATATGAAGACTCCCTCAAAGACTTCTTTGTTTATTTATTCAACTCATTTTTTAACTGAAAAGTTGTTTTTTAAATCTTAAATTTAGCTATATTCTGTTAATTTTCAGCCTTTAGGGTAGGGGTACCCAATCTCTGGGCCATGGACCAGTGCCGTCTGGGCCTGTCAGGAACTGGGCCACACACAGGAGGTGAACTAGAATGTAATGCACTCGAATCATCCTGAAACCATGCTCCCATCCTGGTCCATGGGCAAATTGTCTTGCATGAAATTGGTCCTTGGTGCCAAAAGGGTTGGGGACTGCTGCTTTAGGGGACTTTGAGGACAATTGCTGAAGTTGCCTAAAGGAAATATAACCCTACTATCCACCAGCAGCACAGATCTTTGAAAGTGAGATGCTGACTGAGAATTAAACCAGAAAATTTGTTGTCTGCTTAGAAGGCAGGACATTTGCGTGGAGCTCAAAAGCTAGAATGAGCAGTCAGTCAAATCATCATTTCTGTTCACTAAGTAACAGAAAGTGCGTCTGCAGAAACAACTTTCTTAAGACCAATAATATTAGGTTCCATATTCATCATAGTGTGATGCTTGATAAAAATATTTTTCAGGATAGCAACCCTGGAGAATAAATTCCTTTTTAATATAATCTTTATATCTAGGTAGAGGTAGAACATGATGGTTATTATTCATTTCAGGACAAGTCATAATCACCTTGCAATACAAAGATGCTTGAAACTCTTTTGTGAAGAAAAAAAAACTATGCTTGGTATTTTAAGAAATGGAATTAAAATAAGGAAAAAATTATTCCATGTCGGAACATGTGTAAAATGTCCTTGAATGAATGATGCTTTGTCATCATATCCAGATGTCAAAGGAAAAGTTCCAACGTGTAGTTCAAAATATTATAATGATAATAGAATAAGCATATTCTACAAGTCCTTGATTATGGTGAATGCAAGACAGAAACAGGGGCAATTAAATGACAACAAAAGTGTTTCTGTGAAAAATAATGACTGTGAAGAAGCATGTTTACAGTATAGAAAGTTTAGAGATTGTTTTTAGCTCAACCAACAGTAAGTACAAGTGGATCTGAAGACCGCTTAAATACCTTCCAAAAATGCCCAGGTAAGGATGGGAAAGCAACAGCAACGGTGACAACAGAGAAAAGATCATAAAGAAAATAATAAAACACATTAAAAAACTGCAGATTTATGAGATGACAAGTAAAGCTGAGCATATTTTTTATGACTACAAATAAAAACAGGATAGACATTAATTAAAAGAATGAGACTGGGTTAGGAATAATTAAAACCACCAATTTGATGCATAAATTAATAGATATATATCAATGAAGTAGATAAGCATCTAGAAATAGAACCAGGTCTATATAGGAAATAAGTACATGGTAAAAGTGGCATTAAAATTTGTAAAAATAATAATAGATTCTTTAAACAGTTTGGGGATAATTACCAGTCATTTAAAAAAATAAAGCTAGAACATTAATGTAGTGTTTTCAAAGATAAAATCCAGATTAAACAATGATTAAATATTAAAATAAAATTGTTAAAGAATCAGAAGATATAGAGAGATACTTTTATAATCTTGCCTGGTAAAGACCTTTTTTAGCCTGAAATAAAAGCCAGAAAAGTATACGACTAAAGATTTAAAATGTTGAATACATAAAATTGAAAACTTTAATACTGGGAAAAAACCATAAAAAAGGCTAATGAATATGAAATATCTGTAATCAATGTGATAGAAAAAAAGAGTTAGTATTTGTAGTATAATTTGTGGTATAAGAGTACAAAGCACTCGTAAAATTGAAAAGGAAATTGGTGATTCTTGAAAAAATATATAGACAAAAAGACATACAAAAGCAATTCACTAAAAGAAGAAATATAAATGGTCATAGAATTATATAAATATTTCAGGCTTATTAGTAATCTAATTAACACAAGCAAATGCAATAAAAACATACTGTCACCTTTCTGACTAGCAAATTTAAAAAGACTGATCAAACACAGATTGACAAGAAAACAGAAATTGACTTTCTTATGTATTGTTGGAGGGAGGATATAAACTGACACTTTTTTTCCCAGAACATAAATTAGAAACATATGTCAAAACTTGAAATATGTAATTACTCTTCTAAGCAATTATTCTGAGTAGCTAAATATACATGAGCACAAAGACTTTGTGAACAATGATGTTCACTGTTATTGTAGTTCTTCTTTCTTTAAAAAATAGGTTTCTTTATGGAAAATGTTTAAACATACAAGAATAGAAAAAGAATGGCATAACTCACCATTAACTAAGTCACCCAGATTCAACAATTATCTATGTTTTGTTAATTTTATTTCATCTGTTACCCCTTGTACTTTCATTTGGGAGAACTTGCACTTTTATTTGAGTGTGAAGACCGAGTGTATTAAAGTAACTCCAAAACAGTATAATGTATGCCACAAATACTTTTGTATGTATACTTGCGAAATAAAGACTTTGTAATAAGACATAGCCAGAATAAGCTATTAATATTATCTAATATCCAGGTCATTTTAAATTTCCTCAATTTTCTTAAATTGGTTTGTGTGAATTAAGGTCTTAAGTTTTATGTATTTCATTTGATTCTTCTTTTTAAAAATCTGTAGCACTTCCTCCATTATAAAGTTCCTCAACAACTTCTCACTAATTGTATTGAGGCAGGATGGTAAGAAGCTAGGGAAATTCCTTGGCAAGTGGAATAAGGGAAACTGAGACAAAATAATTAAACAAAGCCAAAGAATTTGAGCAATTTACAGCCAGCTAATGAACTGCAAGGTTTTATCTGCCATAACCAAGGACACGTAGGAGCAAATGGTTTACACATTTCAGAACTGGCTCCATCCAGGTCCCTCTTCGATGACGTTCTTTGAAAACAAAACTAACCAGAAAATACCCCTGACCCCTCTACATGCACATTTTGATGAATCAACATATTGAAGGACCCAGCTGGAAAGCTAATGAAACTCTGTTTAAGATCCTCCCCTAGGATTCTCTTCAAAGAAAGATAAAAAGCCACAAAATGAAGAACCCACATGCACTCTCACTAGAGCATGCCTGCACCTTGCATCTCTGCTCTTTTCCTTTTACACTCCAAGGGAACCCACGAGACTCGCAGCCAAGGGAGCAGTGGGCAGTGGCAGCTCATCCCAGGCTTACCACTGAAACGGTCTCCAAGGGCCCCCTTTTCTCTGACTTCCAAGTGAGCCAACGGCAGCCGCACCTTGGCTTGCTTTTCCCCTATAATGTTTCTAGACAGCCAAAGCAGCCCTGCCTAGGCTCCCACCTGTTGCTTCTTCTACCTTAAGCCCTTCCTTTGTTTCACTGTCCCCAGCTGTAATAACATACTCTCCAAATCACCTGAACTCAGGCTGTGAAATCTTTCCTGCATGAAGTCAGGAACTCACAAACTACCTACTGGCCAGAGGCAGACCAGTCCATTTCCCAACCAGTAAGAGTTTTATATCCCTGTGGGTAGTTGCACAGATCCATTATTTCATTAGGGATTGCAAAACACATTTTCTAATTTTGTCATTTCATTAGCATTCATTAGCTAAAATTTTTTAAAGAACTTTTCCTTACCAACCGATTACATTGAAATACATTTTGTACCTCAAAGACTGGCTTGGTGCTTTCCCTTGGTTATTATTTTAGAATGAGTTTCCAAGAAACCTCTAATAGTGAACACTGAACATTGAGTGTGTGTGGCACTTGTATCAACAACTGGTAGATTTTCATGTTCTAAAGATCTTTCAATATATTGTAGCCATTATTCTTTTGATGCACATATTATCTGCATTGGTCTAGTAGAAACTCCTTTAAATTTCAGGTTGACTCTACTGTCCTTTCGACATAACTCTTGTTGTTTTTTGAGAAGTTTCTTGCTCTTTGGCAGATCTAAAGGTCCTCACTCACTTTATATATTTCTAACCCTTGACCTAGATTCACCCATTTTCCAAGGAGCTTTGGTGTTTTTTGTAAGGATGGGTGGGAAATAGTATTTAAAGATCCAAATCTGGCCACTGAGGATACTCAGTCTTCCTGAATTATCATTGTTATGGTTTTTTTGTGAACACAGCTAGGAATTGGGCATTTTTAAAAAGAATAAAAATTATATAGATATTTTCTGTTTGAGTTAAGAATATAGAACTTTATTTAATTTCCTTGATTTAAGACTTGTATTTTTTTTTTCACTGAAAATCATGGTTCCAACTGATATTAACATAGTTATTTGCTTGATCCTACAACAGCTTCAAAATAACAAAAATATTATCACAACTCATTGAATGTAGTTTATGATTACTTTGCAATTTGTTTTGTTCATAGACTATAACCAACTAAGAATTTACAGTCAAAATGCTATGTTTCGGAGTCACATGGAATAATTCTCAGTCATTGTCTTCACCTGCTTTGGCTGCCATAACAAAATACCATAGGCTGGGTGGCTTAAACAACAGGAACTTATTTCCCATTGGTCTGGAGGATGGAATTCCAAGATTAAGTGTCAGCGGTGTTGGTGCTGGTGAGGTTTCTCTTTCTGGCTTTTAGAAAGCTGCCTTCTTACTGAGTGTTCACATGGCCATTCTTAGGTGTGTGTGCATGGAGAGAAAGCACTCCTGCCTCCTTCTCTTTTTGGAAAGGCACAAATTGCATCATGAAACACTACCCCCATGACCTCATCTAAGCTTAATCACCTCCCGAGGACCCCACCTCCAAGTACCATCACATTGGGGGTTAGGGTTTTAACATGAATTTTGGGGAGACACAAACATTCATTCCATAATAGCTACTCTCACTGATGTTTCATATTCCCCATCTTTGTTTCTCTCCTAAGCACTTGTTACTTTTTAAAGGACAATATATTCTTCTTGTTTACTTTATGAATTGTTTATATTGACCATTAGAATTATACCTCCATGGAAACCAGGGTTTTCAGTCTTTTCATTTATTGATTTTTTTGGCACTTCAAAAAATTTCTGGCTCATAGTAGATGCTTAGCAAATATGTGTTGAATAGGTGTGTCCAGAAAGTCTCAGAGGTTCAAGTAGACCATAAATATGAAAGAAGTAACCTGCTCAACTCTGGAATAAGCTGTATGTTATAGGAAATCATTGTGTTATGTTCACATCCACAACTGTGAACATCTTAACAGTTATACAGTGAATTTATGAATTGAAATTACTCTTTGGAAAAATATCTAATTAAGAAAGTTACAACAAACAAATGAGACTATCTGAAAAAGGAATAACAAAGTAATTTAAATTCCAATGCTGATATGAGCCCCTGTTTATTATAAAACAAATACATTTTTCTTTTACTTTAGAATAAACAACTGGGGCACATTCGCTTAATATTTCCTTTAGTTATGCTCATAAAATATTTTAAGCAACATAATGGGCTTATATTACCCATCTTGTCCTCAATATCCGTACGGTGACCATTATGGAAATGTTCCTTACAAATAAATGACACTGTTTAGTAAACAATGTATATTTTTGGCTGCTAAAACTGTGGTTATGTGGAGGAAAAAAGTCATTGAATCATCCTAGAAAAGGATTAAATTCTAGGAAAATTATAAATATGAAATAGCTGATGCAATAAAACTAATGTCAGGAGCACTTTACTAGAATTTATCAAAAGGCATAACTGGGAAGAGGCTTTACGATGATAGAATACATTTTCTGAATTTTTCAAGGAAAGCAGTTTATGAAGACCCTGAAAACGAGCTGGTAGGAAACTAAAACTATATGTAGGGAAATTGTGACTGAGGTAATCTAGTGCCTGGGCTTTACTTTAGTTTCTCAAAAATCCAAAAGACTGTAATGGGGAGGAAAGCCCTTGTGATTATTTATGGCTATTTTAGACATTAAAAAAAAACACATCTTTCAGAAAATGCAATGAAGAGATGGAATTTAGTAAGCATTGCACATTTCTTACTATTCCCAAAATTATGTTTTCTTTTGTGGATTTCAAACTATAAGAATTTTAGATAATATTTGTAGCCTATTGGATTGAAAGAGCATTACAGAAGACTGAAAGTATACAACATCAAGTCAAACAGTTAGGGGCCGTATTATAGTTAGACCCACAGCTCAGGTAGGGTTCTCTAAGAAACCCTTCAAATATTCCCACTTCGAGTTAAAGGTGTTCTGTCATAATCAGTTATAGACCCACGGATTTTAGCATTCAGTTTGACCCTTTTGTTAACATATGAAAAAGAGTGGATCCTGTCGGCATAAGGAGCTTTCCATGGCCACACAAGATAGGTTATATGAGGCCAAGACTGAAACCCATTCCGCCTGCCAGTTAACCCCCTTGCTGGCAAAGGGGGTTCCAAATCTCTTTTATTACTGGATGAGATTGGCCAAGTAAAACACACAGACACAAATGCATGCATATGTATGTGTGCGTGTACAGTTTTATTCATGTATCTTACTTTCATTCATAAGTACTTAATGATTCATAATTCCATTCAGAAGTGCCTGATGATATGTTCAGTCAAATGACCTTGGTCAGCATGTGATCTTGGACTGTTTCTCAGGGCACCCTAAGCTTAGGGCGTACAGTAGTGGTGTTTTGTTTCGTTTGTTAAAGGCTGTTGAAAATCATACCCAAGTCCCTTCATTTATTTTCTTTTTTGGTCACTGGCATTTAGAAAAGATCAGAAACATATAGAGACTCTGGCTGAAAGCATAAGTACTTTAAATGGCCCTATGAAGCTAGAAAACAAGAAATAGGTTATTGAAAAAATAGCACATTTGTTGCCTCATTACCTCCCTATGTAATAGCAGAGAGCGGGTGGGAGGGGCATGCCAGGATGTTGTCTTTAAATGACCCAAGTTTTTAAAATATCAGGAAAAAAATTAACAGCTTAAAAACACTAAAAGGAGAAAAAACATTGTTAAAAGGTATATTGCCTCCATTTTCCAGGTTTTATGCCTTTTAATGATGTGATTGATATTCTTTCTAAATTTTTAAGGACTATACATAAGCCTTCTATCATTAACATTTTCTGTAGAATATCTTTTTTCATAGTTTTTGAAGATGTCTCATTAAAAATTTGGAAGTTCAAAATAAATTGTAGTAGTTCATCCAGATTTAAGTTGGTTGGGGGACCCCAGTCCTCCTTTGTGTGCTCTACTGAGGTGTTAATTCAGTAACAGCATAAAGATGGACTTCTCTATGTGTTGCATCTACCTTTTGTAGGTTAGTACATTTTTCTTTTTTCAGGATGTAGATTTTTATTTTTTTAAGGATTTTTTTATTGTTATTCTATTACTGTTGTCCCAGTTTTTCCCCCTTTGCCCTCTTCTGCCCATCCCACCTCCCATTCCCATACTTATCAGAGGTGTTTGTTTGTGATTTAGGTCAAGGACTTGAAATTCTAAAAGGACAAGAATATATGTTGAGTAGTGAAGGGTCTTAAATCTGCTTTAGCGATCTCTAAGGCAGGGCACTGATGGTGGAATTTGTAGCCCCGCAGAGCCCAGGGCATTGCAATGTTGGCCCCGAGAGGGGACAAGGACAGTGGATGTTGGCACTGTGGGAATGTCCTTCTGCACAGAAAAGGAGCCTTAGAAGCCTGAAGCTTGCTCCCATTGTTTCTCCCCAAACCTAGAAAAGCAGGCAGCTTGCTAGATTCGCGTACAAATAACTCTATGAACAAAATAACAGCTGTGAAAATTAATTTAGAAAATGCTTACCTCTTAAAAAAATACAACTTTCTATTAAATTGAGAAGACAAACCACCAAATCAATATTTTTTATTTAAATGTTTCTTGCTTGTTCATTACATGTAAGATAAAAATGAAACAGGACAGAACAGAATTGCAGTTGTAAGGAGAGCAAATGTTTAAAAAGAACTGCCTTTCGAAATGTGGGAAGACCCATCAGGCGCGGCGGGGAAGACCACAAGCACTTCCAAAATGTTGGAGCGAGATACCGATGAGGGCTGCGAAGTTTGCCCGGAATTCCATCTTGGATTTAGTGGGTTTGCTGGATTTGTGCTTTTAAACATCTGTTTCAACCTCTTTGTAGTAAGCAGAGGTTAAAAAGAAGAAAAAGAATCCGCAGTGCGTTTGAAGTAAGATTTCCAGATGTAATTTATCCTGTCAATCAAATCTTTTACGGGACTTGCATTCAGAACAGAGTTAACCAAGGGGCAAGGCCCAGCATGCGAGACACTGATCTTTGCGGGTGCAGGTTTAGTAGGGTTTGCATGACTCCGGGGCAACAGTGGCAGTGGGGGACTCAGTCCCAGATCCTAGCTGAGGCAAGCGTGCTTGTGGAGTCGTAGCTGGCTCCTAAATTCCCTTCCAGAAGACGTAACTCTCTTGGCAGGCCAACTCCGCCCTGTGGTTCTGGGAGCCATTCCTGGAGGCCTAGCCCCAGAGTCTGCTCCTACGGCTCTTGTAAGAATTTTGTAAATACCTTATTCCCTGTAATAAATTATTTTCTAATTTCCTGTATTGAATTCTTTTCTACTTAAAACAGCTAAGTATTTTCTATTACCTGAAGCTGAACTTTTACACAATAGTAGACTGCATGCTTATCATATGCTCCCAGCATAGTCCTGCTAGAAGGGCTTATGAAAGAAAAGGACTAAGGGCTTTGAAAGTTTAGCACCCCCACCCCCTCAATATAATTGTTCTCTTCCTATTGTGTTCTCTCCGGAATCAGAACCAGACCACCACCTTTTCGATCTTTGGCAACTTACTTGACCTCTTTGAGCCTGAGAATCATAATAATGCCTATTTCACATACTTATAACAATTAAATTATGACAGCATGTAAAGCATGTAGCACAATTCCTGTACATAGTAAATGACCAATAAATGAAATTTACCATTAATGTTATTATCTCTGCATAACTGCTGTCATTCATAATGATAATTACTTGATAAATGCTTTCCACACCCTTGAGGGGAAGAACTAGGTAGGTTTCATTCATTCATCTTTCTATCTCAAGAGCATGTCACAACGCTTGACACTTAAATAGTCAATGTTTCCTGAATAACTGTTTTGAAATGAAGAGTCTATGAGTTTAAAAAGATTCTCAAAGTTCTCAAAGTTCCTTGTTCTTTTATTTTCTTTTGGAGAATTAGAATATGCCTAACCCTCTCTAGTCTAGAGATTTCCTCATGAAGAAGAAGTAGAAGAAAATAAAAAATTTAAAAGAATGTTAGCCGTTTCAGATCCTGCAGTTCATGCATAATGACATAAGACCCCAAGTTACTGTTCTGTGTTCAAGTTCACAAACATACAAATCTACAACCAGTTCTCTATAATTCCCCTATCAGATTTTTCTATGTCAAGTTAAGTAAAAGATGCTCATTAAAGTCTCATCTAGCCATGGGAGTCTATGATTTTTACATGTGAGCTTTCAGAAAATTGCATTGTTTTGAACAAAACTCTTCAAACTATTATTGAAAACTTCCACATTTTTCTTAATGGCATGATTGTATCTTTTTCTTTTTGATTACTGAAGATTATAAATCTAAGTATCAATAATTGCACTCTGATGCAGAACTGTGACATCTCAGAGTTATTTCAGGTCTACAGGGATGTATCCTCCAAAACTAACAGTTCTCAGTGTTTAGAGGCCTCAGATCTTTTTTTTATGACTTTGTGTTCAGTTTTTTTTCTCTCTATGAGGCACACGGCTGTCTTTTCTTGCTGCCATCAATAATTTCCCCAGAAACTCTTACTTGTTTTTAAATTTTCTTCTTCTATTCTTCAGTGTTCAGGAAATCAGGAAAATAAGATATTATAACTAGTCCAAACAAAGAGTAAATTGACTACAAATAAGAGCTTCTGGGATTTTTCCAGGGATATGAATTTTAATGGGTAGACCATTGGTTTTGGTTTGGCCCCTCAAAGAGCTTTTAACCCTCTTCTCTTCTGATTCCCATTGTAGTTTTAATAATTGAGGTGACCAGACAAGTAGCCTTAAGATATGTCAGTCTAAGTACCAATTCAGAACATTGAAGCAGCAATTAATGACAAATTCTGATAAATTAAGTCTCTACATAATGTGAAGTGCGAGAGTCATTTTGAAAAACATTCTGGTGATTCCTCAAAATGTTAAACAAGAGTTATTATTTGACTCAGTAATTTTACTCCTGGTTAAATACCCAAGAGAAATAAAAAAACGTCTATACGAAACTTGTGCAAGAATGTTCAAAGCGGCTATTATTCATAGTGGCCAAAAGGTAGAAGCAACCCAAGTGCCCACCAGCTAGCGAATGGGTGAGAAAATGTGCAATATTCACATGATGGAATGTTATTTGGCCATAAAAGGAATGAAGTACTGATACACGCTGCACCATGGATCGACCTTGAAAACATTATGCAAATGAAAAACACAGTCACAAAAGACTAAATATTATATTATTCCATTTTCATGAAATGTCCAGAATAGGAAAATTTATATAGAAAAAAAAATAATGGTTGGTTAGGGCTGGGGTTGGGGGAGGGTTGTGTTGTTAGGCAATTTTGTGGGAGTAATAGCTAAAGGGTATAGGGTTTTTTAGGGGTAGGTGATGAATATGTTCTAAAATTGACTGTGCTGATGGTAGCACAACTTTGAATATACTAAAAACATTGAATTTTACACTTTAAGTGGGTAAACTTCATAGTAAGTGAATTATATCTCAATAAAGCTCTTACCAAAAAAGTCTCCATATAACAAAATGGTCAGTCTTCAGCTGAAATTCTATCAACTTCAAAAATATTTATTCAAAAAACTTAATTCTTTAAAGTTTTTTGTAAAGAGATCCTATGTGTGATAGTATTTTGACAGGAACAAATGCTCTTCCCAGATTGTCTATTTAGATGGTAGGAAATTTAACTAATATTTATTTACTATTATTTATTTAGTAAATATTTAGTAAAATATTTATTTTCCTATTTAACTATTACTTAGTTAAAATTCCAGTCCTAATTTACAATGACAAATAGTAAACTTTCACATGAATGCCTTATGTCCCATCTAGTTTATTTGTTTCATTGCACAAGCTATCACTGTCTGGGATCTCACAGTGTGACGCAAACCGGATTTCTTAAATTAAAGACAGGAAAGTTCAAAAGCAGAAAGATGACTAATCAGCACAGAAGAATTTCTAACATCCTGGTCAACTTGTAATGGAGTCAACTTGCTTCCCTTTCTTCTTCGTTGTTACTGCAGAGATGAGGGAACTGTAACCACATGTGGTTTGTGCAGGAAGCTTCTTAGGCTCTATCAGAAACCAAAGGGCAGAGGACGGCAGCAGGGAGTCAGCGCAGGGCTGGACAGCACAGGCCCGAGAGGCGTTCTCGGTTCCGCCAGGGGTTGGGGTGCTGGTGAATCCTTTGTGTCTCCTAAGCCTACTTGCCGTGTATGTTGCAAGTTTTCAAATTAGATCCTGGGAAAAGGTGTCTCAGCTTACTGCCCTGAGGTGTTTTTCTGAAACTCTCCATAAGAGAATTCTCACCTTCGTGTGTTGTTATTAAAATTTTTTTTTTTAAAACAAGACAACAATATGACATTCCATTATCAAGTAAGTTTAAGTAGGAGAGAATAGGGAAAAAAATTGTTAATGAGGAATCTGAAGTGTCCAGAGATAAATGTATTTTGGTTTAATCTTTTAGATTGTTTGAAAAAATCATGGCAGGGACTAATAAGAAAATCTCAAAATAATTACCTGCATGTCTTACCTTTAGGTAAAATTGGATCTTTTCTCCATATGGCAGACTTCTGGATGAGGGAGATGGTATCACAGGAAACTATTTCTATGTGTGTGCGATCGTGCACGTGTTTATCTGTGTACATATGTGTGTTTATAACTCAGACACGTAGTATTTGTTAGAAGTCAGTTACTACAACAGAGCAAGAGATAAAATTATCAACATTATCAAGTAGTCTAAATTTTGTTTGGACGATAGGCTAGTCAGAATTTTTAAAATTAAGGTAATTTTTATATTGACCATATGCAAAACTTATTTTAAGTGATTATTTAAATCATATACATTGTACTGCATGCCATTTTCTAGTTTTAAACTCTGTGAGACTGGGTGTGAAGTTATTAGAAGCATCCTGAGATAATCCTTTGATGGGAATTTCTAGCAGCACTGTAGCATTTTACATGCAGTGGAGAGAATCTGTTTTCAGTTTTGATCCAAAGTATACAGTGAATAATTTCCGACAAAATGAATTTTAAAAATGGCTCTCACTGGTGCAACTCAAAGAATTCTCATCCAGCGGGAAGCAGCCTCGACCCTACACCCATCCCAACTCCTTTCCTCACCCACAGGAAAAACGCATGTGCCAACGGTTCCATGCACTTATTTTGTGAGTATACACTAAACATTCAGGATCGAGAGCAAGAGCATCACCACTGTGTCCATTCTTGGGCTTGGAGACAAAGCGGCACCTGTTATACATTGTTCATAAGGACCAGGTCCCACTCAGGTGACCTGTGACTCACAAAAAGTCCCTTCCATTAGCTACACACTGCGGAGAGGTGGTCACAGGCGGTAAGCTGGCTCGGCAGAACTGTCGTTTGTGGCTCACTGCATATGAAGTTCTTATTAGAGGATTCTCCTCTAGCAAGTGGACTTAGCAATAACATAGCAAGTTCTTATGTTGGCTTCAAAAATCCTAAATCCGTGAGCACAGACATTGTGTAGAACTTTTATCTGATTAGGAGTGGCAGCATAGTGTGCTATTATGCATACACTGTAAATGTAAAATGGGCTGGGCTGAGAGACTGAAATTGATTAGGGTACACTATGAAAAGCCTGACATTTCCTAAAAAAAATTTTTTTTTCATATTAAATTTTCACGTAACTTTAGGTTTGGACTGATTGTATCAAAAAACCTTATTTATTTACATAAATGCAAAACAGTAGGTACAGCTGATTAATCCCAAGCTTTAAGTAGCTTAAATAAATCAATTTATAGGCTAACTTAAAATGAGCTTAAGACAGGAAATATGCATTAAAAGTTAACTAATGTAAACTGAAGTGCTTTGAAACTTGTGGCACAGTTGCTAAAAGTAAGATATTATTATAATAATTAAAGAATATTATGTGTTTTAACATCATTATTAACTCTCCATGACTTAATTTCAGGTGCTTGCCAATAAGAATTATAATAAACACCTAATTTTGCTATATATAGCCTTTTGTAAAGATTATATAAATATCCTTTGACAGGGAACTTTTCTTAAGTGTATAGAAAAAACTTCTTTGTATAGCCACTTGAATACGATGCAGATGGCTTAAGCACAGGGACGGATGTAATGGCGGGCACACCGGGTGCGCGCCCTGGGTCCCGACTTCTGAAGGGTCCCACAAAACCCTAACTTTACACTTTTTTCTAATGACACCAAGCTTGGTTTCGTATGTGCAATTTTAATTACATACAGGTTTACCATCGGCAGTAAAGCCTGGTAGCATGTTTAAATATTTTCTTCTGCACCCAGGGCCTCAATTGACCTTAATCTGCCTCTGCCTAAGCAATGAACCTGCATCAATGTCACCAATTAACAAGTTTTAAAATTCATTGCTTATGAACCAGCAATTTAAATCCTGCTGTCTTCCTTTTCAAACTAAAATTCTGAAAGAGCATGGAGACACACAACATCTTTGTTTCTTCCCCTCGGACAGATCTGAAACTTCGCATCCCTACACTCCTGAGGCCATCAAGAGCGTGAGAAGGCCATGTGCTGAGTGCCTTCTGTGTGTCACCTCACTGGCCCCTCACACTAGCCTGCGAGGCAAACACCAACTCTACTTCGCGGATGAGAAAGATGAACCTCCTGAATTATCTACCCTGGTTTCACGCGGGCATTTTGCAACTCTGCACACCTCCAGTTGAATGACTTCTTTCTTCTCCCTGGATTCCTGCTTGATTTGAGAATACTCAGCTGAAATGTGGCTTATCATTTCGTCGTTGGGAGAGGAGGGAGAAGTGATGGGGAACAGTTAGCAGAGGGGAGAGGGAAATAGAAGAGAGATGTTCTGGCTTCGAGTTTCTGCTTCCAGAATGCTCCTCAGGCACCACCTGATGTTGTCTTTGGCCTTCTTGGGATGGTGGACCTTGTTCTTCAAGTCTGATCCCCCAAAGAGTGTTGTAGGCAGAACAATAGCCTCCATAAATATTTCTGTCTTAATTCCCAGAAACTGTAAATATTTTAGCTTGCATGGTGAAGATAAATTAAGGCTGCAGGTAGAATTAAGATTACTAAACAGTTTGTTTTAAAACTGAGAGATTATCCTAGATTATCCAGGTAGGCCCAACATAATCACAAAGGATCTTAAAAGTGGAGGAGGGAGGCAGAACGGCCAGTGTTAGAGATTTAAAGAAGATGCCCCAGCTGCCTTTAAAGTTGGTGGAGGGGGTTGTGAACCGAGGAACGACGGGCATCCTACAGAGAAGCTGGAAGTGGCAGGAAACAGGGTCCTGTGCAGAGCCACCAGAAAGGACCCTGCCCTACTGACACGCTCATTTTAGCCCAGTTATACCCGAGTTGGACTTCCCATCTAAAGACCTCTAAGATAACACATTTGGAGCATTTTAAGCTACCACATATGTGTACTATGCTGCCGCAGCAAATAGAAAACTAAATTATAGAGCCAACCCAGCGTTCCTCTGGGCACGGGAGGAAGGCACGACCTCTGTCCACCTCTCCCCACCCTGCTTACCTGGGTGTTTTCTTCTAGATGGGTCACTTAATTGGACCGACAGAAAGTGAAGGCCCATGGGAATATTCTGCAGTTTTCTAGTACAGCCCTTAGCTGCTCTGACAATGGAAGATCTACTCATCTTACAGGTCCAGAAGACACTTTTATGTGAGAGCGCCCAGGAGGCCCACACCAGCACACAGGGAGATTCCTATCAACCATGTTTACAAGTAATACTAGGGAGGAAAAAAGATGCGAAAGTTATAATAATTTTTCCACCCTCAGGAGTAATACTTGTCAAGTAAATACAGGTGGTACCTGTTAGGTAAATAAAGGTATGTTATACCTTTATTTATTTATATTTATTTATTTATAGGTAAACGGCATGTTTTCAAGCTCTGCTTGAACCAAAGTACCATAAATGTAATGGACATTGGCTTGGGAGCCTGACAGAGCTGAGCTCGAGGTCCCGCTCTGCCCACCAGCTGGCTGACGTTAGGTGTCCAAGGAGACTTGGGAAAGTCAAGGCAGAGAAGCTGCAGCCCACAGGCCTCTAGGTGCCACCTCGCCATGGAGTCGGGGATGCCCTCTGTAGGGACTTGTGAGACACCTTGAACTTTGTAATGTGCCCATTTGTTACATCGATCACCTCCTATCTCTTAATGCCAAGCAGTTCCACACCCATATGTGACAGTAGCAGGGTGCTTGACTATACTGGGAACAAGGAGTGGATGAGGAGGGTGGGTAGAAGGGATGAAAGTGGGCAGTATTAAGAAGAATGACCAGTTCTATATGCAGCTATGGGGCTAGGCTCAGAAATCTAAGAAGTGGAGTGGTGGCTATACTGTGGTAAAGGGGAGGGAAGCTGAATTTCTGGGTTTGTGACCGTGAACCAAAGTCTGCATGTCCCTGAGTGTTATCTTTGTATATGTGAATGGAGATATTGCAAGTCACGGTCCTTTTATGGACCTATCCTACTTCATTCATCCTGAAGAATTTCTTGAACTGATCAGTTGGGTACTATTGATATTGGGAACCTGAAAAAACAAGTGAAAAAATAAAAGGATTAGACAAAACCTCTTCCTTAAGGTTTCCCTGACAGAAAGGGGTGGGAAGTGAGACCATAGGAAGTTGTTATAGAAAAGAGACAGAAGAACTGAGGACTTTGACACCCAGAGCTTTTGGAGGTGAAACAATTTGAAGGTGGCAAAGCAATGAAAATTACTTTCCTGTAATTAAGGTTAGAAATTATTTTGTGAAACTCTGAATTAGATTCTTTGTGTCATCTTTGGGAAGCTCAGAGTTTCATATTCAAAACACTAGGGTCAAATTATGCCTTTTAAATGAAAATGTCCCTTTAAAAACTATTCCATGCTACCCTGGCTAGTGTGGCTCAGTGGATTGAGTGCCAGCCTGTGAAGCAGGGAGTCGCTGGTTTGATGCCCAGTGAGGGCACATTCCTGGGTTGTGGGCCAGGTCCCCAGTCCAGGGCACACGAGAGGCAACAACATATTGATGCTCTACTCCCTCTCTTTCTCCCTCCTTACCCCTCTAAAAATAAATAAATAAAATCTTTTAAAAAATTAAAAATTATTCCATGCTTTGAATCCAGGTAAGGTAGGGCTTGGGTTGGCTCAACCATCTGTGGGCAGCCTGGATCAGAACTCTCAGTGTCCAGGGCTCTGCCCCCTTGTGATTTTGTCCCGAGAGGAAAAAGTCCTGGTCAACGAGAAGATCATCCATGGAATCATTTCCCTTCCTCAGAAGGACAAAGGGACTCTCAGTGACGAAGGGATAATCCTGTGGGTCGTAGGCAATATTCATAGTCAGATGGGCAAGACCAGAGCAGCAGGCAGGGACTGACAGACACTAATACAGGGTAATAATTTGTTTTTTTATTTAACCTTCAACTGATTTTTTTTTCCCATTCACATATTGCCACTTCACATATTTATGACTTCCCTTAAACCCCTGAACCACCCTTACTATTATCAGGAAACCTAATCTATTTCAGACAAAAGAAAACTCTTTTAACTTCCCTAAAGTTTCCATTAAATGTAGAGCTATCATGACCCCTTTTTTTTTCTGTCCTTTCTGGGTCTCATATGTCTTCCTCTCCGTTAGATCCTTCTCCTCTGCTATGTACATGCTCAAAAGTCTCACGTCCTACAACCAAACATTTCCACACCAGCCTGTGTCCTCCCAAGGCCGCTACCAACCTCTTTCTCCTTCACCAATACAGTTCATAAAAGGAAAGTGTTGTTTTGCTTTCTGATATCTCACTCAGAGATTCAGCTTTAAACCCTTCCTCTCTAATGAAGCTGTTGCTCAGTGGTTATCCCCACCTGCCTCCTCCTGGCCAGGTCCTGTTTTCTCATTGTAATTTTCATTGTATTTGATTTTAATTCAATGACATTGGTAAATGGTACCCAAATGGTAACCCTGTGTATTGGATGTTCCATTACACATTCTATAGAGAAGGAAGCAGAATTGCTTGACACCATTAATAGCTTCTTCCTGGACTACCTTCC